>WAAD01004497.1:156663-288681 GCA_013389945.1 Fregata magnificens
GCAACCCTAGCATAGCTCAAGAACAGAATTCTTGAAACTTTTGCAGTACTAACATCGTGAAATAAGAAAATACAATAAGTGATAAGGAGGATTCTGGAGAAAATATGTTGGTTTACTACATATTATGCTTAGTTATTCACATTGATCACTTAACTGTGGTGGAAAATTAAGTGCTACTGTTTGCCACACAGTAGGATAGAAACTTTATGCATAGTCAATCATGTATCAGTTCTTCTTAAAATTGTTGGACCTTGTTTGAAAGGATATATTTTTCTCTGTGGTGACTGATGCCTCAAACCAAGGAAATACCAAAATGTTTCCAAATTAATCATTTGTTATCACATAACCTCAGTGAAAATAGTCTGGTGTTTTCTTGGTTATTTTTTAATAGTATTAAGAATATTTTAAAATATAAGAATGCATACTGTATCAACTGATTTCAGTCTTGACAGGATACCTTCATCTGCAGCTAATAATACTACTGGTTGTAGACACTCTTTGTAGACACCATCTTGTCTAGAGATAAATGAAATTTAGGATGAGTACTTGTTTCCAGTTATCTACCAGCTCTTGTGCTGCAGTGTTCAGCAAAGCCGAACATCAACCGTCATTTGAAAGCTGTGTAGTACAAATTTTTATTTCCTTCTTGTTATAGACTCCAAAAGGTTCAGAATTGTTTACATGCAATGAAGTTTTCTCTCACTCTGACTCTCTCTTCAGCCTGCAGTCAAAAATATATAAAAATATTTTCCAAGTGGTATAAGTTGCTTTCTACTTTGTATGAAAATAGCAGTTTTAAAGTGCTCTTAGGGAAGACTAAGATGAAGACATCCTGTCAGTGACATAATACTAATTTCTATTTCTGTCACAGTATGTTTGAAGTTTTTACAAAGCAGTTTGAAAGCTGGAAAAGATTGTTTTATACATGACAAAGTTTATGACATAATATAGTCACCCGAAGGGTGAATGATAGCAAGTCATTCCTGAAAAAGACTTCTGATAAATAAAACTTTTCTGTAGAAATGTATCATTATAAAGCAGAAAGACACAGAGAGGCTTTAATTCCGCAGTGTATTAGCACTTAAATACCTGCCTTCACGCTTTAATTTCAGCAAGAAAATTTACCTTAACTTGATTTAGCCATTTGCACTTCTCTCAATTTCTTAGTAATTCTGGAGTTATGATGTTCAGTCCTGCCTCGAACACAGCAGTGGAAAGACCATGTTGTCTAAAGAGATGCGGACAGTTTGCAGAACCTGCCGCATATTGATTCTGTTAAACCTGAGCTCCCAATTACAGTTCGGTTTTTCATATCCAGAGTTCTGTGAATGAAGAAAGATGTATTCAAATGTATTAAAACAGATAAGTGCTACTTTAAATAATAAATTGATTTTTTTTTAATAACTGAACAATACATTTGGAGGCAGTAGAAGTGTACATTTCAGGAAAAGTACATGTCATATGGTATTTCTTGAAAAGATCCTGTTTCATCTCATTGTCATTTTTCCATCCAAGAAATGTTTTGCCTCCAGTTTGACCCTATTATCAAATAAGAATTAGTGGTAAATTATTATGCTGGATAAAATCCAATAATCAATAGGTAAATCTCCCTCAGGGTTGACTAGCTGCAATAAACACCTACTGGCAATGACAGAAACTGATTCTTAAAAGAAAAATACATTAAGTATTTTCTTGCTCCAGTACAAATAAAACCAGACTCTGAACTAATGGAACCCATCAGATATACAGTATGTTGTTGATGGCAAAAGGAAATAAATAATCTCTTTTTAAATGATAAATCCTCATTTGCTTCATAGCAATTAAAAACCAGATAACATAAAAGTTGTTTGCACAAATATAAGCCTTCTTTAAAATAGTGTATCTTTGGGATAATATCGTGCTGAAATGCATCTCTTTTTGTAAGCTGATTCATTTGACTTCTACTATTTTATTAACAGATTAATTATTTCTTTATGCAATTTTCTTCTAAAGAGGCTTGGTGCTAATTTGCTTCTTGTAGCATTATTGTTTAATTGGGCAAACACCTTTGTGTCTACATGCTGGTAGAAAAAAAGAAGTGACAGCATTACACAATGGGTTCATTTAAAACTGCAAAATATAAACCTGTACTAACAAAACAAAATGAGGTTAAAATACAGCTGGGGCCTATTAATAGCGAGATTGTTGATGTTAGCACAACCCCACTGTTGGGGTATAATCCATGTTTTCCTGCATAGAATGTAACAGAAGTTTTCCGAATACAGCATTATTAACCTCATAATCCTTCTAAGACTTGTAAACTCCTTGAAAGCCTCATATTTAAGTTTGACCAGATTTTTCTTCCTTTACTTGAGTTATGTCTTTTATCCTTTAGAATTCTTACTGTAATCCCTAAGATCACTTGCAGGATAAAGTGATGCTTATTCTCCCAAGAACGTGAGAATTCTCAACAGATTTTAACATTAAGGATAATAGGTGAATCAGGCTACAGATACACCTGCACGTAATGTCACTTGGAAGGTGTAACACATAAAATCAGCAAGTTCCTTCAAAAGAGATGAGCTTTGAAACATGTCTGCAGCGTACTTCAACAGTTCAGGGATTTCTGGGACAACATATGGAGCCAATTTCGACGTTCTGGGCCTCTTCTAAAAAAAAAAGTCCTGGTAGCACCTTTATTTTTTCTGTATTGAGAAATCTCCAGAAACATGAATGAGAGCAATAATATTAAAAATCTCAAAATACAGTCCAGAGTAGCTCATTTTGAGTTACACAATGTGGAAGAAATCAAAGTTAGTGAACATTTCTGAACCCTGGGTCTTGAATCATTTTATGCCTCTGCTTCTCCACCTGCAAAGTAAGGGGAGTCATAACTATACAGTGCTTAAATGCTTGAAGATTTATAAACAATGAAAAGATACCCCAAACCTATTTTTTTATACTTCATTTAAAAATATAAAATAAATCTCAAACATATCAAATCATATTTTGTATAGAAAATAATATGCTTACAGGGATTTTTTGGGGTGTGGGCTTGCAACTTCTTTCTATCCCTCTTCTTTATGTAGCGTTTTCAAGCTTTTCATCATAAACATGAAGACTACACATTTATTAAATTTTTTTTTAAGAAAACTTCAAATTGTACTGAACTTTCATGAGTCTGAAATTTAAAGGAAAAAAGCTCCAAAGTACTGAAAAACTTTCTATAAAGTAAAGAGTGATTGTGCTACTCTATTAGAGATTTGCTATGGCACTTCTGGCTTTAGGAACTGTCACTGTTTGCGGCAGTGGAGGAGTAAAGAGCTTTCTCTGTTCTTGCATATATCTTATTTTTTCAATTAAGCATAAAAAACCATTCATGATCATTTAAAAATAAATTGTTCATACAATTAATCATCCTGTTGACATGTGCTCTTTCATTCTTCTTTTGTTTGATACTTAAGTAATCTTTGTCAGCTTTGCAAAGCTTAAATCTCCCTACAAAATGTTTTGGTTATTGGCCTAATTAACATATAGCTTTACATGACTGAGTGATCAGTGCAAATTAGATATCAACAGGGGCCATTGACCTAATGCGCAGACAATCCCAAAAACCAGATCCCCAAAGTTTTGCAATGAATTGAGAAGGTGGAGTTAGCACCACATACACTGCGTGGCTGAGCCCTTGGATTAAAAATAATTCTTTTGCAGTTCAGAAATGTAGAGAGGACTTGAGCATGCCCAGAACACTTCATGGTGTCTCACTCCTATCAAAGTACAGAGCAGCAGAGGAAAGCTGAAAAATGACCTCAGTCAGAGTTGTTATGTCATTACAAAAGTTAAAATGAAATTTTGAAGCGAACCACCCCTTTCTTTGGGAAAGCTCAATCTCCATATGATACTCATTTTACTGGAAAGTTGAAAGGGGAGGTAACACTGAGTTTGCGTATTTCTAACAAATGAAAGCATATGTCTGTTTCTGATGGAAAAAAATATCTCTGCGTTTCTGAAATTATTTCATGGAAAATTACCTTGAAACTATTTTCAAATGTTGATGGCTAGTACTAATCAGGAGGCAGAGCCAAGGGTATTTTCAAAGCCAAAGCCAAGTGTATCTCTCGGCTCTGTTTAACTCCTCTCTACAACTTGTGTTCAGAAATACAAGGCCTGATACTGTTGGATTAAGGTCAGGAGCATGTCTGTTGCTAAAATTTAGGGATGACGGATATGAAAACACACTTTAAAATACATACAAGAATGCCAGTTTGGGTGTTCTCTGAGACATCTGCCTGTGATGCTCTATTTTAAGAATGAATAGGCTGTGTGGCACATAGCAGTGTGGTTTGCCTTGTTAGAAACTCAACAGTTTAAGCAGTTGTTTGATCTGCCTCAGCTGTCTTTGCTTGAAACCTTCAGCAGTTTTGCAGAAGTTTCTTCCCCTGACTTCCCAGTTTATTCCATTACAACTCAGACCTGTCACCCACAGATAGACGAAACCCACCCTTACCCAGGCAATACAACGTGGTCTGCCCTGGGCCAGCAAGTTTTTGCTTGCATCTGAAAGGATGAATGACACCAGCAGGGATCTCTTTTTCTCTCTGATATTAGATGACAGGTGGAATAAAGTCCTGTTTGCTGGAAGGTTTTCTTGGCATCTAAAGCCGAAATATCCTTTGTAAAACTTCAGAGTGAACAAGTGAGCGCTTCAAAGCACAGACATAGGGTTGCTAGCTGTTGTCTTTCATTTTTGCCCCCTGTGTACAGCTTCACAAAGTGGAACAAAGGGCAATGTATTGGAAGAGGCTTCTGGTGGTTTCCGTTTATTTATTTATTTATTTATTCACTTATTCATTCATTCATTCATTCATGTATTTTGCAAAACCGCTATTCATTTCATTTGTGCACAGCAGATAAAATTAATTACTGCACTGCAGATAATAGCACATAAAGGTCATCCTTTGAATTGTGTTTCACTTTGGTATCTTTTTCATGCTTTGAAGATGATGGTGTGATGTTGTTTGTACACTGAGGAGTGCGCTTCTATCCCTTGGGAAGCATATTGAGAAAACAAATAATAGTAACAGGATGGTGCAGCATAGCTGTTCTGCAATGTTTGTCAGTGCTGTAAATGTCTCTGCTGCTTAAAGCAGAGCCTGATGACAGTGCAGAGGTTCCTCAGTCTGTTAATGCGAAGACATCGATCTGAGGACACTGAAATAGATGTATCTGTGTGTGAGAAAAGGGATGTGTTGGGCTGGAGGTTATTAAATTATTCCAACTGGTTTGCTGCTGTGGTGCCTTTCTCCAACAGCCTTCCCGTGCGTTGCCCTCGCACCCAGTGCTGGGTGAGGAATGTCAGTTCAAAATGGGTCTGGGCTCATAGAAAGGTGTTTTATTTATCAAGTGTTTCTCCCCATACACAGTGCAGGAGCGTAAGTGAGGCTACTTGGGAGAAACATGTTAGATTTTGTCAGTACACACATAGCATTTTTTTCGTTTGGACAAGTGCTATGGGTTTACTAATGGTCACAGAGCATATGGTTCAGCTTCTCCGCCCCGAACTGTGCGACAAATGTGTCGCATCATCAATGAAGATGCAGATAGCAAGCAGCGTGTGTTCAGGGCCTACTTTGGAAGACATTTCATCTTTTTTTAATCTCTGTGAGCAGAGACAGGTGTAATTGTCACATGATGGAGTTGGCTGGGCCCCACCATTATGTTTGGTCACACCGTGGGCCCGTGTGGGTCCTGTGCTGGAGGCAATGCAACATGCCGAAGCTCCAGGGGCAGGGGAGGTGCGCACATGCACCCATGGTATGGCTTTACAGCTTTTCCCTGCTGCCTGCAAAGCTGCTGGGAAGGGGTGAGCTGCCACGACTATGGCAGTGAAGGGAGGAGAAGATGATAAGTGAGGGATGATGTGGGGAACTCGAGGGATGGAGGTTGATAAGGGCTTAAGCTCCATCTCCTGTTCTTGAAAACTAGCACCCAGAGTTTGCTAGAGGAGAGGAGTGTTTTGCTGCTGAGAGATGTATGAGAATACAGCCTAGACAAGCATTTTTTGGTGAATACAAAGAAGTCACTGAAAAAGAGAAAGATTGTCCCATTAGAGCTTACCTTCTGATGGTGAGCAGTCTGTAGAGTTAAAGTAATTTCTGGCCTGTGAAATAACAAAAACCATTTAGTTTGAAAGATGCTGTTCTTCAAATAAAGCATACAGGATGTATTTTAAGTCTTTTGGGACAATTGGTAGATTAGTAGGAATGGTATTGATGTTTGGAAATTTCTCCTTGTAGTTAATGCTTAAAATTCAGCCTGTTTAACGCTGTCCAAAAATAGATGTAATTTATCCAATATCTTATTGGTACTGCATTGGTTTCCATGCAGCTTTCACTAGAAAGATGCCTATTTCACTTTTCATTAGTTAACAATTAATGATCTAAGTCTAAGTCTATTGTAGAGAATGAACCTGAGTCCTAACAGCAGTCATGACTATAACATGTTGGTGGGCTACTGTGAAAGTCATCTGTCTATGGCCATACAGTTACAGAGAACATTACAATCCTTTTCTCAAGTGCACGGTCATCCCTGAGAGAAACTGAAATAACCCTGTTGGAATATCAACACAACATTCAAATAATATGGCTTGGAAACAGGCTCCTTATATAGAAATTTAAAGAAAAGCTATTTACTGCTCTAACTTCAGCTGTTGTTGGTGATGGGATAAGTTCTCGTTAGGAATATATAAGCTATAAAAAAGCAAGAGATACACTACTTTGCATTATGAACAAGCCTTGTGTAGGTCAGAGGTGTTAAATTTGAAGCTGTTTAGAACACATCTGGGTCATCTGCACCCGGGAAAGGATGCAGTATATCAAAAGTACTTCTAACAAGCTACGGAATAGTTTGAATTATCTCTGATGCCTTTAATAATTACCGTGTGATCCTTGGCTATTGATAGAAGTGTTTCAAAGGAGACATAGTGCTGAGTCTTGAGGACGTTGTTAGTGCTGATGAGATTGCTCATAATCAGTAAGTGGTTCATCATGATGTTAAAAGCCAGTTGGGAAAGCCAATAATACAGAAAAAAGCCTCAAAGGAACAGTGTCACTGTGTCTCACGTTACTCATATTGATAGATGGATTCTCATAGTAGCTTTTCTTCTGGAATTAATTCTTCATGACAAGCAATATTTATGTCATTAAATGTTTGTGCCATGTAATAGGACCCAGGCCTGAAGAGCATAAGTGAAGAATCGGTGAGATATTTCAAAGCTCAGAAAGACTCGCGATCCTACCGTTTTCAATGAAAGAACAATAAATATAAGATAAATGTGCAATTAGATAAAAAAAATCTAGTAGTGAACTACTTTGGTTTTCATCCTTAATTTACTACAGTTATTTAAAGAAGATTCAGCAGTCCAAGTTTATTCAGGTTGTTTGTTTTTTTCCTGTGAACAGTTGCACAGCACGGTTCTTTCAGGACACGTCTACTTTACTCTTGGTAGCTACTCTGTGACTGGAGGATCTGTAGGGTACTTTCTTCTTCATCAACCGACCCCATCCATTTCTTGAAGGGAAATTGTCTAATCAAAGGCAGCGCTAAAAACGGATTCTTTGCAAATTTAGAATAACTTAAAAATCATCAGTGATCAGCTGACTCGTTTGTTCGGTGCTGAGACACAGGCTGCACCCCAGAAAGGCTGCTTGTGAGTGGAGGCCCTGCATCGGCTTCAATGGCAGCTGGGTGCTCGCCTGCCTGAGAGGATGTGGGCCTTGTTGTGGAGGGGGAACAAAGGGTAAAACCCTTCAAAAGTAGTGGCTTTCAGTGCTGCCGTGCATCTTTTGAAGGTGTGCTGGAGTCTGTTAACTCATTTAACTAGATTATTTGATCTGTGTTTTCTTATGACCGTGGACAAAAGTGCACTTCCTTCTGCAGATCTGTGCAGCAGAGCACATTTGGGCAAAATTTCACTGTTTTATACCCAATAATTCTCGAGTTTAAAGAGAGACAGTAGGAACACAGTAGGTTCAGACCTATTCAACAACTCAGGGAGCTGAACCGCTTCCAGAGCGCTTGCTTCGTCTGCTGGCAGACTCCCCGAGACAGGATATTATGGGAAGACACCTCTCTCCCTCCTCCACCGCTCATCTCCAGCCCTTTATGTAAGAGAATCTGCACTCTTTTGTTTTCGCAACAAAGACGTGGCTCTGCAGAGCTGCTGGGAGGTGGGGTGGCGGGCCCGCGTTCAAGGCTGTCCTCCCCAGAATGGTGTGTGGGAGGTGTGAGTATTAAACGCAAGATGACTCATATGATTGCCCTGGAGCAGGGGGCCGTGGGACTTTCACAGATGACCTGTGGCTCTTTGTCTGGCAGAGAACAAAGCTTCCCTGCAGAATAACACCATGGGACTTGACTAGCCCCGCACAGGTGGTCCCCAGAGGGGGAACAGAGGGGGAATGGGCAGCAGCATGCCTGTCCTTCCGGGCCTTGTGCCTGGCAGTAGGTCTTGTGGCAAAGCACGGTATCAAATACTGGACTGCGTTCTCCAGAGCAGGCATCTGGCTCAGGTACCAAATCACTTTATGAAGCATCCTGGGCAATATATCTCTTACTGCTGTGAGCTCTGCTCTGCCACCAGAGCGCAAGAAGTGCCGAAATCCAGGTGCTGAAGCAGCCAGCCCTTTCCTGAGGTGACCACAAATAGAAATGAGCCTCTTTATGTTATTTCTGGCCACTCGCAATTCGAGTCAGAATTCCTTTAAGTCTGACCTGGAATAACAGTACCACTTTGTATCCTTGGGACTGTCTTTTCCTTGTTCCTGAATGTGTTTGGCAGTCATTTCCGCTCCTCATATAGAGGCAGGGAGCACATCTGCACCTCGATGTGCTAAGGTAACAGCAGAGGACTCATAAATTCCTAATTTCCTATAGGGCCCATAAGGCTGATGATAAGCCTTTCTCCAAACCCATGAGACAGTATCACCTAATCTAGCCACAACAGTTTTTGTCACTGTCATAGCATCAACTAACTTTAGCCTTCATCCTTAATTTTAATCTTGGAAGATTTACATCTCAGTGAAGCCTTGGATGTGCCAGTTTTCTTCCTAAAAGCTTCTATCTCAGCTAGATGAGGCAATGCTGAATATTTTAGATCCTGGGAGGCTTTTGTGGCTTCATAGCTAGATTGGTCAAAAAAGCTGATGAATTTGTGCTGATCGTTGCATTTAAGAATTTATTCTGCTTACTCTGGTGAAATCACTATGGCTGTGCTATTACAGATCAGTTATTACAAGTGTATGAGGCCTTGCCCAGAGGAATGCTCTAAAATGGCTACTATTTCTGTACCAGAAACATTTTTTAATAGATTCGGGTCACTTCTGATGATAGTTGAGATTTGCAGAGCTAGTATTTGGAGCGGAGCTCAGCATTCAACTTTGTGAGGCAAATTTGGATCCATTGCCCAGATTTGGAGGTCAGTTGGGAATTTCTTTTTAACTGACCCTCTTTTTCTGAAAACCTTGGGAAGGATGGGAAGCTCTTTGGTAAGCACCCTGGAATAGGAACAGAAGGTCTTGGAATTAATAAGAATCATAGAATCAGAATAGTTCAGGCTGGAAGGGACCTTTAAAGGTCATCTAGTCCAACCCCTCTGCCATGAGCAGGGACATCTTCAACTAGAGCAGGTTGCTCAAAGTCCCGTCCAACCTGACCTTGAATGTTTCCAGGGATGGGGCATGTACAACCTCTCTGGGCAACCTGTTCCAGTACCTCACCACCCTCATAGTGAAGAATTTCTTCCTCATAACTAGTTTAAATCTACCCTCTTTTAGTTTAAAACCATTACGCCTTGTGCTATCACAACAGGCCCTACAAAAAAGTCTGTCCCCAAACAAAACACCTGACCTAACTTCCTCCCTACCTGTATTCTGATTTTTTCGATAAAGGCTCCTGGCTTTGCAAGTAGCAAGATTATAGAAAACTGAAATGGCTTTCTGGCTATTATAGGCTTTTAGACTTAGGACTAGATAGATGTCACAGCAAATTTTTAGAGGTTTCCATTAGCACAACTCTTCTGTTATACTGCAGGTGTTCACTAGAAGGGGTGCCAGTTGCCCTCCTGTTTTATACTGCAGTCTGCAATTGCAGCGAGTTGCTGGATGCCTGGTGATGCCACACAGCTGTTTCTGCCTGTTTACACTGTGGAAAAGATACTGATTGCCACACTTCCTTCCAAATACTGCCATGCCTAATCCTTCTCTCTTTAACCTTGAAAAGTCAGGATCACACAGAGCAGTACAGTCTACTGCATAATCCATAGGGAAATTTGAGAAATGCAGTAGCACTTTCTTTCACTGAAGTACTTCACAAGAAAACTTGATTCCTCATAAACCTTCCTGTGAGCTCAACAGCAAAGTGATACTAAGCTGGACACGTACTTGGGACAAGTTTGAAAGGAACTCTATTGGTGATGGAAGAGATTTAAACTTAGTAAATATATGTAACTGACTTTACATTTTGTGTAATTGGGGTGCTTGGTGATTATTAGATAGCTGTTAGGGAGAGAACTGAGGCTTAATGTAGATTTCAATGTGTTTAATTTGACAGAGGCCATGCAATTTTTGTGCGACACTGTAACATTTATAAGCTGATTCAAGTGCTTCATGCAGGAGTGCTGTCAAAATTTTCCTTTTACAGTTATGTATAATAACAATACAGTTATATGAAAATCATAGTGCTTAGGTAATCACAGTACTGGGAGCATTTGCCCCCTATACTGAGAAGCAGAGAAGTGGAAAAGTGCTGGACTTGGGGAGAGGAACTTAATATGTGCCCTGGCAGAACACCCTTCTTCCACCGGGTTTGCATACAGCTCATCGCGCTTCTTCTCAGTTATGCTCCTGTCCAACTCAGCAGCAGAACTGCTTCTACTTGACATTGGGGGACAGGTCTGAACTTTGAATGATTAGTTTTGATTATTCTTGTGGGAGGATGTGCGTAAGCATCAAATGGTTTTCTCTGTTTGTCTCACTCTTTTCAAATTCAAATAGTACTTAGCATTGGTCTGACTGGTAAGTAACTTCACACTGCACAGTATGACAGTCACGCCTGGCTTTAAACGTGTTAGTTTCCAGATGAATAGTATTTTCTGCAGTGGCTTTATTCTCATGCTGAAGGTCTGTTCTATGGCCCTAGGTGTTAGGAAGTATCCTCTTGACACAGATCCTTCCAGGCCTTTTGTCTATCCTCTGCAAAAGATACTAAGCAAATGTTTCCCATAGAGTATGTGGTTGCTCAGCACCATAAAGCACACCCAGCAGTAAGCATGCTCACTGAAGTTTCTTCAAGACCACTTTTTAGTCTATGTGACTTGTATAGGCTTCTTTTCTACTCCTTTGCATTCCTGAAATATGCTCTAACTGCTGAGTAAGGGGACCTTACTTGGTTGTCAAAAATTTTGTCCAACCCTTCAAATTCTTCCCATGAAAATAGGTGAAACCCAAAATACAGCTTGTTGACTCCTCGTATGTAACTGCATCCTATCTGGACTTCCTTTTCTTCTTTCTAGTGAAGTCTTCCTTCAGTGAAATCAGACTAGAAACACATGTTGATTTATGCCTTAGCACCTCTTCTTTGAGTAACTGCTGAGTGCTGGATGTAAGGGTAGGGATGTCAGGTCTTCTCCTTCCAAACAAGCTGCTTAGGCTTCCAAAAGTGTTTGAAAAATGTTGCACCTATAGTATTTAACATGTCAAAACATGTCATTTTCCACCTGGTTAATACTTAGCTCCTATACTTGCCTTCTATTGCATTTAACATAAAATACAACATAGTTCTGAGTTTTACGTTTCATGATTGACTCTTGGTTAGTTTATACTGGTTTTTGAGACTTTATGTACCTTAGCAGATGGTGCTAAAATTTCTGTGAATAGTTTAATTTAATTTCTTCCCACTTTCTTAGTGTCACCCTTTGCTTTTAATTATTTTGCTTGCAAACTAGCTGATGCAAACTAGCTAAACATGCTGGTGACAATGGATTGCAGTTACAATATAAACTTTAGGACGTCAAAATATGAAGCAATTAACTGATTCTAAAAGGAGAACTTTTCAAGAATGTGTCAACCTCTTTACTGCAGGTTATTAAATATATAAAAAAATCCATTCTAGTGTAGTGTGATAGGTATTCCTGAAATTTGGCTATATATCGTCTTGGGAAAATTGGGGCTCTAGTCACAATTACACTGAAAAGGAGAAACACAAGGATAAACTTTATCAGGCTCCAATTCTGCAAAAAGGTCTTTTTGTGTGGGATCCATGCAGAGTTGGGGCCTTTGTCAACAAAACCTCTAGGAACAGTGTTTTACTCAGAATTATGTCATAACCTCATTTTCAGACATCTAAATATGTAGTATTTTCTCAAGTGTACAATATGTGCTATTAGTATGGATCAGAAATGTCTGAAGGCTAATTTCTATCTTTCTTTCTGAAAGTTAAATACTTCAGGCAGGATTAAATTGACAGAACATTGGTGTGAAGTGCCATTTAGGATACTGCTGGCTAATATATCACAAGAGTTTTAGGAAACTCTCTGCCTTATGGAGTGGTAGCTAAGGTTAGACAGGACACCTCATGGTGCTCAAAATGATGCTGTGTGTCTTAGATGAGATAATTGAATCCAGAATTTAGCACTAACACAGTGGGAGCTTCTGAAAATCCACCACCTTTGAAGTCATGAAGGTATCAAAGCATATGCGTTACATCAGATCATCTTCAGGAGTTTAATTTTAGGCAGTCAAAAAAAAATAATAATTGTACTACATTCTAAAGTACTGACAAAAACAAATAATCCAAAATAGTGAAAATTTTCATAGTTGTGTATTCCAAAAATAGTATTCTTGCTGTCCTATCTGTTATTAATGGCAATCTCCACACCTTGCAGTCTTATATTTTCTGCATCATTTACTGCAGTATTTTGAATGTCATGTTATTAAGAAACTGCATCTGTCAATGTATGGAGTAGTTTTACAGGGTCTTGTTGATGCCAGTGATATCTGAGTTTTAAAAAAAAGCTTAAGAAACATTAAGTTTCAGATAACTTTTTTATAGACTGAAATCATGAACCAAGTTTAATTCAGTGGATTTTAATAACATTTCTTTATATGAAGACAATTCTATTTCATGGGATTTTTTTTTCCTCCCAAACATATTACATGTGTCTAAAACCTACTTAATTGTAGAAATATGCCAGGAATTCACATAATATAAACTTTCTTATCTAAGAATTTTGGTTAACTTATCTGGAGCCCAAAGCTTAATCCAATTGAATTTTAATAAAAAAAAGAAATGCATGCACTCCAACTGATGACAAAAAGATATTGTTTCTCTCATGGTTGTAAAATGTCCTCATTTTTCTCTATTTTTAGAATTTCCTATGCCTTTCAACAGCTGCCCTTTACAATCTTGCAACCCACAACTTTTCAGTCTCCTTTTCCACAACCATTACACTGTCTCACTCCTCAGCTCCATTAAAAACCATCTCTTTTACTCAACAGTGACGCATTAATTTCTTTTACCTGGGCACCAGCATCGTTTGCCGTCAGATAAAAAAATTGGTCCAACTACTTTGATAGAGTTGCACAGGTTTCAGGTTTGTTTTTATAAAAAAGGAAAAGCTGTATTTAGCTAGAGTTACATTTACTAAACTGTAGCCTGAAGCTGAAACTAGTTTTCATTTTGAAATTCTGTTTTTTCCGGGCTATAGTACTGGCTTGTAATATTGGCTTTACCTAAAAAAACCAAATTCATGCTGGAAGAGAAAACGAGTGTCTTCTGAAAATTTCAAAAGGAAAATAAAGTCATCTTTGCGTCATTCCCTTCTCTGAAATTCTGACTTTAACCTGTCCATCTCCACTTCTCAAAATAGCCCCTTATTGACATGCCAAAATTAATCTCTGTGCACACCACTATGATAACTACACTATAGGAACATAAGCTGTATTGGAGCAAAGGTATAAGTGATTCTGCAGTTTACAGTGTGTGGTGCAGTTCTAATCTTGCTAGTGCGAGTTTTTTCCCTGATGCAGAAGCATGAGAACATTATTCTATGTGTGTGCATGGAAATATGCAGGGAAAGTTATAGACATGGACACATTAATTGAATGCTTATTTGCCCTGACATTTAAAGGCATTCAGTAATATCCAAAGCTTACATGGCTGTGAATGACAGGGTCTAATGTTAATTCTTCCCTTTATTTTACAAGGAATGCTGCCCATCTCTTTTGAGCATTCATTTGTCCTTAGAGTTGCTATCATAGGTAAATTAAAACCATTTTTGGATTCTTTCTGTATAATTTGCTAGAGATAAGATGCTCAAGGATTTTGTGTTTGTATTTTGACTTGCCCCTGATATTCTTTTTCTACTGGATTTTGCCTGGAGAAGAAATAGGGCTTTTCTCAAGGCATCAGGAACATACCATTGCCTTCTTATTTAAAGAGCTTCAGATATCTTTTCCATGAATAGGGAATAGATAAAAATCAAAATTTCTCTAAGTAGAAAGAAAAATGAAAAGAACAAATGACAAAGCTTAAATACATAATAACGTCCTTTGTATTATCTAGGAAAGATATGTAGTGGAAGCATTCTGTTGCAAAGTCTCTTGTGTTTTGGCATTTTTAAAATTTTAATAAAATGTTTACGGGACATTACGTGCATTTTTATACCCACGCATACATTTTACTGCTACTGCTGTACCTGTTTTGCCCTTTTTACTTGGTCTAATAAAAGGTCATGAGTAGTTACAATGAATAATGTATTTGAAAAATGTTGTCCTTGTTTTCCCTTTGTGAGCCAGTAGCTTGCTTGTCCAGTTTTCCAGCACCTACTTGCCTGTGGCTTTTCTAAGACAGCTGCACAGTATGATAGGCTTCATCCAAAGTAGCATGCATTCTTTCATCTTAATTTTCTCAATAGTTTATTTTACAGTGTCTTCACTGCTTTCTATTTATTCAGACTTCTTTTCTTTATCTTTCTAAAGACGGATTTGAAAAGGGATTTCAGTATCGCAATCATTACTGAAACATCACTAATTTAATCTCTCTTTTCATTTATTAATATGCTTTCTTTTTCTTGTAGTTCTTGGGTTTGATGTTTATAAAAGCTTCTGTTCCTCTTAATGTCTGTGGAATAAGAAAAAAAAATTTAAAACATACACTATCAACCATGTATTTCTTCTTGTCTTTCCCTTTTAGTCTGCTGATTTTCAGCCAGGTTTACTGATCCATTAGCATGAGAATCTCGTCACCAGCTTTCTCATGAAGACCAGAATATCTCTGTCTAAATTTTCTGCTCAGCTATGCATCCATAACTGAATGCATTAACATCACAGAAGTTAATAAATATTTAATTAATAGCAATATATGAGGTTGAGGGGTCAGAATCTGTTGCAGGTAAATGTTGTTGCCAAATAGAGCTGACTGGTGAGGACCTTTACCTAATATGGGCTTCAATTTTAGTCTCCTAATTCATCTAAATTAATTTAGTCTCCTAAACTATTTTCATAGAAGTACAAGTAGAAAGAGTTAGATACCTCAGAGTTGTCCAGAGATAGAGCCATTCTGCCTGAATCTGTGTATTTATGTCAGATGGACATGCTATTCCTCTACAGGCATTTCCCCTTCTCCATTTGCAATATGAGGAACTTGATTATTTCCTTAGATAACTGCTTCACCGCCTAAAATTTGAGTGCAAATTAGCTGCCGGAGTCTGGCAGATTGAGCCGGCAAGGCACAGCACAGGCATAAAATCTTGCTTAAGAGAAGCGTAATTTGCATCGCAAAGTGAGCATGTAGTTGTGCTGTAGATTGCTCAAGATTTCTGCTCAGTTCCAGGTCAGCCCTTTGTATACTGGTGGCTACGTGGTTTAGGAATTATACGTAGCTCAAGCACCTGTGTTAAAAAAGCAAAGCAGACTGCCCTATCTAGGAAGTGAATGGGGAAGGAATTAAATCTTCGAGTCACAGAGCAATTGGGACTGTCTTTGTTTTCATTTGAATTTCAGAGCCCTTTATAGCTTGGCTAAGCCCGACGCATATTTAAAGAATGGTACAAGGGATAACATTTTAGCGTGGAAAACTGTGAAAACAATTTAAACAAGTCTTTCAGTTAAGCTTAAAATTGTTTTCTGGCTTGTACCCAGACAACAAAGGCACACAGAAACGGCTGCCATTTTATATCCAATCCATTATTTTTGGGATAGCAACAGCTGAACGAACACAACTCTAACTGAAGATGCATGTACATGCGCTTTCACTCATGCTTATGGTAGCAAGCGCCATCTTTTAACCCTCTGCAACAGCCTATCTCCAACCATTTTTCAAGTGTGTATTGACATGCTGGTTAAAAGAACTTTTGCTTAAATGAGAAATGAGAATTATTGTTCCAAATAGTTACCATCAGAAAATAACCCCCCTGATTCCAAGCTGCTGTTTCATGATCAATAAAGATTTGCTCTGTAGAGATTAATTTCAACACAGAGTAAGCTTAATGAAATTTTTTTGTTTAATTATCTGTTTGGGTAAATGGCAGGTAAAAAGATTTAGGATACATTGGAAAAGAACTTCTCTAGATAGACTGAAAAGGACTACATTGCCCATAGGCCTTGAATGTATCATTGGTTAGGAAGTTTTCTTAAGGTTCTAGTTCTCGCAGCAATATAAATATGAGAAACCCATTTATAGTTTTTAATGTGTTCTTAGCTCTAGGACCTGCAAGAAAAAAAAGTCAGGAAGCGATTAAAAAATGATGTTTATATGCTCAAAAAACAGAAAGAAAAATAAAGGCACCCAAGCGGCGTTCTCCCACCCACCCTAAATGCTGCCTTGTAGTGTATGGAGGCCTGGTTCAAGAATTGTGAACATCTGGCATCAGCAATAATGTGACGGCTGTGGTGAATGCCTCAGCTTTTTTTTTTTTTCCTCCTAATATATTGATAAATTTCCTGTTCAGAAATAAAGAAGGCTATATCACAGGAGTGGGGGAGTTGCTGATAGTGAGTAGGGATCTGATACTGTAATGCTGTAGAAAGAGTGAGAAAACTGTACTGCTTGCTCAAGAGAGTAAAATAAATGAAGGAGAAAGAGAAATAATTAGTACTGGAGAAAATATCCCTGCTCCTGGGACTTTCTGCAGAGAGGATTCATACTGGCATTGGAGAGGTATGTGTTGGCCAGAAATCTTGAACACCTGCCCCAATTCCCAATGTCATTCATAATCAATATGGAGAATTAAAAATAATTATTAACTGTTGAATGTTTTTACTATGCCCTTGTTGGTTGTGATTTTACACACTGGATGTTGCATCGCCTCAATACAGCTTCAGAGAGGCAAGTGAATGGGGAGAGGAAGCACGGAAATAGTTATATAAGTCATTTGATGATGTTGGGGCTTGCACGTGTGCGCAAAGAGACTTGAGGAACCGATGGAGAAATCTGAGAAAGATGCTAATTCACAGCAATATACATATCTATTGTATGGTTTTATTCCTGATATTTATGAGCAAAGAATATTAACTAAAAGCACTGGTTAAAAAGGCTGAAGAAAGATATCTTGACTTCCTTGGCAAGGTGCTGGTAGTAGCAAGATGGTACTTAAAAAGACAATCAAAACAGACTCAGAATATCACTGCTGATATTCCCTTTGGACGGATAACTTTAACAGATAGCTAACTACTTAGAGGCAGGATAACAGTATTGGCACATGGCCATTGGAGGGCACTTAACAGTATCAGTTTGCTAAAAGACTTGTCAGTTGGTATGCTGATATTGAGACACTGTTTGTTTCATTTCCCAAGAATGCATTTGACCAACCTAAATAAGCTGCAATCTGATCTACTTTTTCTGGTGGCTGCATGAACCATAAATAAATTTCATTGTTGTAAATGTCAATCTCCTTAACAAATCTCATCTAAGCAATCTCTTGCGAAGTAATATCCTTCCAGTTCATTCTTTTTTCAATTTCCCACTTAAGAAAACATGAGGTTGTCCTGGAAACTCAGAAATCTGGCAGAAATGAATTATCTCCTCAAAACTTTTGGACAATTTGCACCTTTTCTTTCCTCATGGCTTATTGAACTGATCTACAGACCGGTCCTATTCCACCACATTGCAAAAGATGTGGACTGTGACACAGATTTATGGTATTTTGGCATTAGCTATGCCAGGTACTTCTGATGGATAAACTTAATTTAGATAAGATGTCTGTTGGAACTCTTTTTTTTTCCCCCCATATGAATTAAGAGACCCTGAGTTACACTGGCTAAAAAATGCGTAACAGTCAGGCTTTGAGGAGCGGTATGGAATTGAGTTGCACCTTATTTGTGCTAGAGATAGTTGTCATATCAAAGGTAAAACCAGTACCTAGTATCTGTCCATTAAGTGTAGAAAGTTAAAAGCCTTTCTCTCCGGTTTGCTACCTAAACAAGGGGAAGAAATGGACAGAGGTTTGAAGAGGAAGAGATGGTGCATGTGCTATGTCCAAAGCGAGGACGCAATGCTTAATGCACATGAATAAGCTAGACATTCAGGAACTGTTTCAACTGAACAAACGGCGTGCAGATATGAGATTTTGAAAAACAGACATGGAAGAAGTAGCATATGAGAATTGCACACTCCCAGGCTACAACAATTTGCATATATGGAATTAGTACAGTAAATTTCATGCTCATTTTTCCTGTTTTCTGAAATGATAAAGAAGTAGAGTGTGATAGCCTTACCTGATGCCTGCAGAAAAGTACCCAGCACGTTGTCCCGGACATTTGCAAACATGGTAGCATTGTACAGCCTGGTCCAGCACACCCCAGCCTGTGTGAGGCAGTCAGGCAGTCAGGACCGCACAGCCTAAGGACAGACTGCTGCTGCTGCCCTTTCCCTTTCATTTTAAGAGGTGGGTGGGAGCTGTATCAGTGAAAACAGCTTTTAAGAGGATTGTCATTCTTAACATTCTTTGTGGGTAGCATTTTTCTAGTCCTGATGGTCTAAGGGCAAACCAAAGTATGTTGGTAGAATTGATACCTTTTGTTAAACCTACCAGTGTAGCCAGAAGAAGGAGACAATGCAACCATTACTGGTAATCATTTCAGTGACGTGGCCTAACGAATGTAAAACTAATTCTTTTTGATACCATCATGCATCTGAGATATTACGATTCTTGCAATTAATTTTTTTTTCCCTTTATGTAACCAGGTGCTGCTTTTTAAAGGAGCATGTCCTTCTCCCAGAAATATAGTTACTGTTTTGTGCTTGTGCCCTGAGTGCACGCACGGGCCCTGATGGCCCTGCCCAGCCTCACCTGGGACTCCCGTCCCTCCCCATAGCCCAGGAGACACCTGGGCCATGATACCTGCATGGGGGTCGGCTTGTGCAATACAAAAGCAGTTAAAATTAACTGGGACTCTAAAATAATAGCCGGATACAAAGGAGATTAAGCTGAAAGACAGCTCCTTAGAAGGTGGCATAAGAATGCATAGGGACATAACAATGCAGAGGGTTGCTTCCATGGGTATCACGGCAGGATTAAGACAGATGTGAAGGGTGTAGATCTGTGAACTTCTTTCAGCAGTTTGTTAACTTTCAATATGATTAGTTTTCAAGCAGACATGACTAAGCAACTTACAGAAGAGAGTGCCATCTCGCACTTTCCTCCATGTTAATATGGACCTTTAGCAAATGCTAATAATGTTAGCATTACAAATATTCTGTCATGGAAAAGACAGGCAAACAGCATGATTTAATTCAAGAAAATTGACCTGTTTAGTATATATGTCTCATTTTCAAGGGAATAAAAAAAAGCTGGTTCACGGAAGCCACGTTAAAAGCTTGGAAGACTGTCTTCTCTTCAGACACTGATGTCTGATCTGTTAGTGCATATCTATTCTGCTCGATTTGAATAATAGTAGAACAATGTTTAACAGTGGAACTGGAAAGAAAAAGAATGGATAGGCACAATTTTTAAAGAGATGTTATCAAGGTCAATTTGAGATATTTGGCTTGAGAAGGCTTTAGAATGTTTTATATGTATACCTTTAGAAAAGTTTTCTCTACTTTTTCCTAGCTCTAGGTTGCTATCTTCTCTTTTATACTAAAAAAGTGAAGAATAAAGAGCACTAAGATGCCATTGAAAATCTGATTTTCAAATTTACAATATGCCTTTAAATCTCTGAACCATTCAGAAGATATCAACGGTGTTATCAGTGAGATTAGTATATATGTGTACTATTGAGACAATATGTACTCTTGTTCAAGCAAAATGAGCCATTAAAATTTAAAAATTTTGAAAAGTTTGTTTTAAAAGTTAGAGACAGTAACTGCACCTAATAAACACACCCCACCCCCATCAAATAATTGCCTTTCTATCTTCTAAGCTACAGCTACCATAAAACTTAGAATGAAGATTACCATGTTTAGAATCATAGAATCATAGAATGATTTAGGTTGGAAAAGACCCTTAAGATCATCGAGTCGAACCGTTAACCTAACGCTGCCAAGTCCACCACTAAACCATGTCCCTAAGCATCATGTCCACACATCTTTTAAATACCTCCAGGGATGGTGACTCAACCACTTCCCTTTTTCTTAAGGTCGAAGAGTAAATGCACTGTGGTAAAGTCAGGACAAGACATGGAGCTTCAGTTCCTGCAGCTGGGTTGCAGGTATAGACTGCTGCTTCTTGGGTCACTACTATTTCCCATAGCGGATCTTGAGGGGGACATGGCAACTCCCCCATATCTACTGGAGCACAGCTTGCCAGGTTACAGCCTCAGTGTGCCAATTACAGGTTTTTAACAAAGTCATATGGTTTGGGCATGATTTTTTTTATTAATCATGCGAATGACTGGCAGCACTCATGCTCCTCGGTGATGAACACTTAAACTATATAGAGACAGTTACGTTAAAAAGGTAGTTTCTCGATGGAGCCACCCTCAAGCATTCTTGCTCTATTGAAATGATCCTTCCATTCATATATCTGACACTTTCTTCTCCCTCTTCAAGAGGAGAAGAAGAATGCTGAATCCAAATGATGATCATTTTTGCTACCTTATACTCATACTTGCATATCTTTTTTGAGCAGCATAAAAAAGAGAAATTGTTAGATATGAAAAATTCATCGGAGTTGCAGGTTTTGAAATATACTTAGTCATGAAATAGGTTGTAATCCTACAAGCATACACCTAGTTGAATGTAAATGAATAGTTCCATTTCATTCAGTAATACTTTTCATATATGTAAAATTAAAATTTCGTATTTATTTTGTGCTGTTTAAACCTAAGACTACACAATACTTTTGTTTTCCTCACAGCTGGGTGAGTTGATGACTTTGGGATTGGAAAAATAAAGCTTAGAAACACAGAAAAATTCATATATTATAGAGATAAAGATTATTCTGTTTATTACCTGCTTTTGACTTTTTCACATGATAGCTACCATTTAGGAACTGGGAAAACTTCACAAAGATTTTTTTTTTACAGAGCCTTTAATATTTATAGTTTTATTTTTACCTTCATTTCTTGTCCTTTCAGCTGCACATAGTGATTCTTAAAAGGTGTATTTTCAGATCAAGCAAAATGATTAGATACTCCTCCTTTCCCCAAATTGCCTTGTTCTTCAGAACAGATTTATCCCTTTACAAATTGTAGGAGTGTATTCATTCCTTAATGAATTAAGAATTCATGAAACACTGTCTTCGTCTCCCTCTTTGTGGAGTTGTCTGTGCCGCTGCTGCTATTTTCTGTTGATGCATGGTAATGTAACCTCTAACTTGTGTGAAACACAGTTAACATTTTTTTCCTGAAGTGTATAGACTGTAGTTCCATTTGGAAGGAAAAAAGATGCAGTTTCTTCATTCATGCAACTTGCTTCTGTATATTTGCATGTTTTATTTTCATTATGGCTGAACTATAGTATCCCCATTACTATGCTGCTGCAATATTTTCATTATTACAGCACAGGGTGCTTGAATACTGTAGAATACTTTTTGAGGGGAAAACCACAAATTTGTTCGTATTTCGAAAGGGCCAGAAGACCTGAATTTTTACATTATTTTATCGCTTCTCCAGATAGTTTCCTTCAAATGCAATAAGCTAACATGCATACATGCTCCTCAGTGTGCACAGTATGGATAAATGCTAATAAAAGTATCTGAAGTCATGGTGTGGGGTAGGGTTTACAAGCTCTTTCAATCAGAGAAACGGTTAATGCAGGCACTGGCAAGACAGCAGATGGGATGATGAAATGCAGCTGCGAGGGATAAATGCACTCAGGAGAAGGCTGCAGAGGAGGGGAAGTGCCTAAGGAAGTAGGGAGACTACTTAGAGGAGTGCTGCTAGAAGGGCATGCTGTGAAGTTCAAGGTGAGATGAGCCTCTGAAAGAAGGAAATAGGAAAACAGCTCCTATGTGAGGGGGAAAAGATAAAGATGCACTTTTGAGAATGGGTTTGAGGATGAGTAAAAAGAGCAAGGCTGCACCTGGTGAGGTTGAGTCCTGGCACCTCAACCTGTTTGTAGGGTGTGGGTGGGGTTCAGCTCCCCAAACTTCAGAAGTCTTCTATGTGGTAGTAGTTTGTGTTTGAGCTCGTTGGTGTTGGTCCCTTTGCTGTCAATTGAAAGAAACAGATGCTTTTAGGGCATGATTCATCTGACCTCTTTTGGACATCTGCCTTAGGAGGAGATGAATCATGCCCTAGAACTGCTTCTTTCTCTCCATTGACTATAAAGAGAGCCTAGGGTGACTAGTTCAGATTTAAATATTTAGATAATAGATATCTTGGCTTGGCCAGATATAAATGGTCCCAAAGAATACCATGTAAGTGCTGAAGTTAATGTTTGAACGTCATCATTGTGACAGCTCTAGGGCATGAGCACTACAGCAGTTTCTCTGTATTTACTTTTTACTCTGCTGCTTTGTGTCTATATAGGATCCAGCCAGTGGGAGGTGGTGGTCTAGGCACAGCCACCTCGTGCCACTGGACATGCGCTGAGGTCTGGTGGCTGCTGCAGAAGCGTACGACTCACTCTCCCAGCCATTCTGCAGCCCTGCTGGTTCTCAGGAGTTGCTTCCCTCTGAGCTTCAGGGGAAAGTTTCACAAAGGAGAGAGAGGGGGAAAAAAACCACCCCAGATCCTTCCTAAGAATTAAATTTGGCAAACCTACCAAGTTTCTCTACGTGCTAAACTGTCTTGCACCCCATTTGTAAAGGACCTCTGTAGCACTTCAGTGATTAGGAGGAAGACTGACATTTTGCTGTGGGAGGCATAAGGTTATCTTCACATCAGCTATTTGTCTGTCCCATAGAAATATCCTCAGTTCTGTCTGAATGGTGAGCCTCCATGTACCTTAGTTCACATAAGCTTGGTGGGAACCTGTCAGTTTTCACTCGGTGTTTGTGGACACGTCAAGGATGATGTCACTGTGTCACAGCTTCCCAGCTGTGAAATCAGGATTGCTATTATGGCCCTCACCTGCAAAGGGGATGAATTTTCCCCGAGGCCTATGGTTAGCATAAATGATGGCAGCCTTCAAAAAGCCCACGAGGAAATTAATGATTGTTCTTTCAGACTAGGATTTGAATCATTTGTAGTAAATAAGATATTGGGTTAAGCCTCAAACAATAATGAAATGTTGAATAGCTGTTTATCAAATGAGCACTGTCAAGCTGATGTACTTAATGAGACCAAAGCGTTCTGGAAAAACATTTTAAAGAAATGGGCGCTCTTAGCTCTGGCATTTGCTGAAGGCTGAATATGAGCAAATTACTTCTGCAACCATAATAACATTCTTTAAATTAACAATTTATGTGCAACTTTGCAATATTTTAAAAATAGGGGGTTTAAGGTTCACTGTAATTATAAACGGGTGTATAGTCTTTAGAAATGTAAGTTTGAGTCAGTTATTATTCTGTTTATAATACTTTGTATTTATACCGTATTGTATTATTACTGTATTGTATTTATAAATAATAATTTGTGCTAAGAACTGAAATGCCTTTTCTGATTCCTGAGCACAAGCTTAAACTCATTGTAATTTCTCTGTAAGCTCAGCACAAGCCAAGTTTGGCATATCTCCTTTTTCTACAGTAGGAGTTTGGATATGTGTCAACATAACGGAGTTGGCTAAGGAAGTGAACAAATTTAGGTCAGAGTACAGATCTATATTCTATATTTATCCTTTACATTTACAGTAAGCTGATATCATCAGTGACTTTTTAAAGATGGCAATATCTGAATTAAAAAATTAATGGAATTATAATTCTTTTATAATTTAGATTTTTTTTCTGCATACTTTTCATATTAATTTTCCAATTATTTCAAACTCAAAGTACAGAAAAGATAATTTTTCAATATCACCATTTTCCATTAAACCTCCTCTTTAACAAACCAAAGCACAAAGAAGCAAGTGCCTTCACCATTAGGATACTTTTTGGCTTTCAGTCGATATTTTGTGTATATTCTGATACTGTGCTTGTCTTTCACAGGAAGTTCAACTGACTTAAGGAAAATTAAGTCTTTGTTTAATGACTAGTACACAGGCATGTTTGCAGGACTGGCCCTAAGAAGTGAATTCAAATCAAGAATTATTTTTGTCAACTAACTATACATTCACCTGGAATTTAAAAGAAAATTGGCCTTAATGGCAGATTTAGATTTTTGTCTTACCTACTTCTATTTGTGTATATTTTATTCTGTCTTGGTGCTGGAAGTTAGACTAAATGATCTTTAATGATCCTTCTAGTCCTATGTTTTTATGATACTCCCAGATAAGTGGAGAAGAGCACTGAAGTGACACAAATGAGGTCTGCTGTCTTGCCACGCTCGTATGGACACTGAAGCCCTCTTACAGCTAAAAGAGAATGCTCTAAGCTCCTATTCCAGTAACAGAATTAGGGAAAAACCTGATTAGGAGAAAATTTTAGGATGATCCAAAACTGTATTCACTGCTTATTGTATCTGCCATATATGCCAAGGTCTTTTTACATTCCAAAGTTCAGTGAAAGGACCTGAGGCTTGGATTTAAAAGATAAACAATGTTTAGCTGATATTATCTAATTATTAGAAATAAAATAGAAAACCTCCAAAATTACAAGTCATGCCACACTACAGAAGTCAGGTAAAACAGATGAGGTTATTTGATGAGAGTTAGCAAAGAGGAGTACTCTCACATCCAGCCAAACCCAAGGTGTTTAACAAGGCTGCCTAGAGCTCCAGTTAAAAACATCTTAGATGAGTTTACTTTCTTTTCCTTTTGTATGAATAAAAGGCAAAGCCAGGAGTGCTGCTAATAAAGCTAACACTGCCTTTTTAAAGTAACTGCTTTTTTATCTGCTCTGAGCTGTTAATCACATTTGATATTTTGGTTAAAAATCTATTATTTGAGGCAGAGGTTTAAAAGAAGAACATCAAAGCTATGTGGGGTGAGCCTTTGTGAAGCAAAGAGTATCAACTTATTCTTTGTTGGTAGTTGTTTCTGACTCAGTGTAGCTGTGCATATTGTATTTGTGCATTTTTACTATTATTGAATACAAGTTATCAATAAGACACATAATACTTGCTGAACTCTGACTAAATTAAGGAAATTTCTGAGGCAGACTAATTTACTACTTTCATCACATTAGGATGTGTTTTGAATATGTGAAATAAATATGGAAAATGACTATTTCCCATGCCTTTGTTTGAACAAATAGTTGTAATTCAGTATCGTCCTCATTTCTGTGAACTATTCCTGCATTAAGTTAAGAAACATGTGGGTGCTGAGTAAACCTCATATCTGGGATCTTGGATGTTTATTCATATTTACATATCTATATCAATGTATTTTTTTTTTTCACATGGAACTTTTGTCACTGTTAAGACTTCTTTCATTTTCAATGTCAAATTTATATTTCCCTTTGCTGGGATTTTTTCTATACTGTATCTGAAAAGGGTCTTCATCTTTGATATCTAGTGGGCTTAGTCCACACGGATTGATTTTTTGCAATTGCTGCTTAACTTTTTTCCAGAATGAAGCAGTAGCATAAGTCTGCCTTGTACTTGATAAACAGTTCTGACACAGACTCTAAAAACTCACTGGAGAAATATATTCTGTGCATTTTTCAATAACAAGAACAGAAGCAGGATATGGCTCACTAAGCTGAGGGAGCAGAAAAACTCCAGTGAAAGAAAAAAAAAGGTAATGCCTAAAACTTCTGAAGATTTGGAACTAAGTTCTAATAATTTGTATTCTGGGAAGCACATGGCCTGTCTGCCAAAACCTTCTATAAACTCTCCTGTGACGCTTTTTTAATGTGGCAGTTGTTATCACTAAGGTCAAGCAGAACAGGTTAAATCAGTCACTGTCCACCTGAGTGTTCACCTGAAGAAGTCCAATCACAACTGATTTTTGAGTGGTTTCATTGTCAATTAAATATAGAATATGAGGGCAATTTTGTATCTTTATATGGTAAAAAAACCCCACACGATCCAGCCAGAGAAATATGTATTTTTTGGTACTTAAGAGGTCCTTTGAGGTGCTTAAGAACAACCATGCTTACAAATTCATTGTGGTGAGTTTAGTGAGTAGGAAGGCAACTCAGGGCTTAAATGTCTTTGGAAGTCAGCAGCTGTGTCAATCACTCATCCTCGTGACCCAGGAGCACAAGAGGAAAATCTGTGAAAATAAATACTAGTGATTATGCAGATTTCAGTCACTGCTCTGACTTGGCACTGGTGGATGGCCAGTCCTCTTTTTCCATTTTGATGTAAATGGCCAAACTGAGACCTCATTTAAAAAAAAAATCAATAACTTTAGCAAAAGGAAGCATAAGTTTTAATTGCCTTTTTGCGTTGCGTTGGGACAGCTCTGTTCTTTTTGGTTTTTCTTTTTTTCCAGTTAGTTGGAAGTGTTTCCCTGTTTGGTTATGAGAGCAATCGCTATGATCACTGTATTGCAATAGGTGCATAATAATAGCTTTATAGGTATAAATGTCAAATGCTATTAGTGCTGAGAAATATTGTTTTGGCAACTGGTTCTTGTGTGGAACAACCTAATTTTTAATAATATAATTTGCTTAATGTTACGTATTCACAAAATGAACAGTCATTGAAATTTCCCATGCATTTTCTTTTTTGAATGGAAATAGTTTTGCCTGTCAGATGCCATGTTATTAAAGAACATTAGTTAAATTAAAATTGCACCTAGGCTGAGAGTGTTCATGACTCTTAATGGACTTTTTTCAGTTTGCTTCCAAGTACTTGCCTACTAACAAGATTAAAGGCATAGTAAGACAAGTGTATATGTGGGGGGAAATTGTGTGCTTAAAAACTAAAGCCACTTTCTGTTGCATGTCTTTTGAGCCATAAATTTATCACACAGAAACGTGAGCAAGGTAAGCATCTCTTCTGCTGTTGTTGCTGCAGTCTGGCAAGGCGCTGAGCAAGCGGGAAGTACGATGGGTGCCTGCTCCAATCACTCTGAAAGAAAAAGCCTAAATAGCAGGAAAGGAGGTCTGAGCCCCACTGACCAACGCCGTCCTGCAAGAGGGGCTGCGTGTCCTCGGTGGCAGGCTGGTGACAAGCGGTAGCTGTAAACATCTGGAGGCGGAAACATGGAGCATCTCTCCCAGGAGGAATCAGCTTCCCTCCTTCCCGCCCCATCTTTATGCCACAATATTTTCTTACAGTTCTTCTGCAATAACCTACATTTACTGAGACCTTTGTTACGCATTTATGGTCTTCTGCAATTTGATAACTCCTCCAGACAGCAGAGTAACTTTCCACAATACAAGCATATTATTTCTGAAAATTGTCAGGGTCTCAGGAGACTTCATCAGTATTTATAAAATGTCTTTAGACGTTCCTGTGAGAGGTGTTTTATACTGTGATAGCAGTTGTGGAACACGGCCTCCTCCCTCCCTCTATCCTATACCCAAAACAAACATCTCTACAGCAGTAATGAGAAATATCCATAGCACAAAGACAATTTTTTCCTCAAAGGGCCATGCTATACCTGTCGTGGGAATCTCCGTGTCGGTATTCAAGTCTCACTGTGGTAGCTATGGTAGTGTGGGGCTATGGAGTACAGGGAACTGTAGCTGGGTTTTAGGTTTTGCAGCTTTCAAACAGAAAGATTTGAGGCTGTGCTTTTCAGCTTCAATGTGGAACTAAATAAGCACTTTCTAAAAGTGTCATTTTAGGTTATAATCAGTGGGAGTGACACAGATGCAGGTAACGAGTACCAATGACCCAAACCCAAATCAGAAACCCCACTCTGAACTTTCAGAAGTCAAAAGCTGGAAAGGCAGATTTTAGTTCTGCATCTTGGATGACAAACTTGTGTAACAGTAATATTGCTAAAAATTGATACTGCTCTTCCACTCATTGTCAAAGCCTTCTTTAATGGGGGGATTTCTCCAGTTCGTACTTACTTCTACAAAATAAGTCTCATTTTTATAGTTTTCTTTCTTTCAAATACACAGATTTAAATATGCTACTAGCCACGATAGTACTTCTTAAAGATGTCAGAACTTTTAACTACTGAAATCAGAAAGGAATCTTGCTTTTATTAAGGAACACAGAGAAATAGAAGTTATGTTTCCATCTTTAATAACTGGAGGCATAAACCTTATCTTGATAAAGTCTGCAGAGATGAATCCCACGTACAGAAGCTAATTCATATATTTTAAAAGTGACCAACCTTGATTACATATTTTTAAAAGAACTGTGTGCATGATTATGTCTCTAACCTATACCTGTAGGACACATAGTTTTCAGCATTCAGCGAACTGCAACCACCTATAAATTAACAGTAAGGGGAAACAGCTATTACCTAGCTGTGAGAAATCTGAAAATGCTCATTTGGGCCAGATTAGGCTTTACATTAGTCCAAACAGGACAAGCCATAGGAGAGATTAACTGCTGGAGACACATAATTCAAATATGCACGTGCAGCATCATCATCAAAGTACCTTGGGCAGTGGAGGCTGCCACTGAACGCCTATACTGGTTCCAGGAAATAGAAGCAGTACCGTTATTAACAGATACTGGAAATCAGTGCCAAAATGAAATATCCTGAACACTTAGAAAGTAATAATATTGTACTGTTGAAAAAAATAATCATTAAGACTCAGCAATAACTTTACTCGAGTGGAAGAGCCATATGTCTTCCAGTAAAATTAAAAGACTCATAGGCATTCATTTCAGTAAAAGATTCATAAGCACTCAGTACTGTGAGAGCAGGACTGAGCCATAAATTCCTTAGCAAGTTTAGTTGCTAGCCAGTAGGATTTCCTTTTTTCGTGTATACAGATTGAGTTATAGAGCAGGTCCCATAACATTATTTTTAAGCTTAGTGGTCATGTTTTTATTTTTTAATTTCAGCTTCTTTTGGCGATTTACTTTTTTTTGCTGAATTACACTTTAGAATATTTCTCCTCTTTTAACAAAACTGATTTTCTAATCATTTTCTAAATGTAATTTAAAAATGCCTTTTAGTTTCTGAATGTCAGACATAATCATAGTCACTGTGGAACGTTTAAGACTGAAGTGTAGTAAATAACATTGTGTAGAGGCTGAGAAGTAAATTTGCGTAATATAAGATGGAAAAAAATGGAGTTACCATATAAAAAATTAGAAGAAAAAGATTTCTGTGAGCTCAGTATTTGGCAGCTTGTCCTTTTCAAATGGCATGCTTACCTGAATCTTCTCTTGTAAATACTTAGAGAATAATTGGCACGAAAGCTGGTATATAGTTTTCATACAAATGTATGCTGACTGACTATTCCAATTTATTTTAATTTATTGGAACGCTAAAAGCAGTATAGCACAAGGTTGCACTTGTGCTATACTGCTGAAGTAAAAGCTGAAATAAGTACAGGAAAAAATAACATATTTTAGTTATTAGATAGGTATCACTTTTATAACCTAATTGCACATTTAATAATTTTTAATGTATTGGAGTAGAAAGGAGGGTGATGAGAATGCTGGAGTTAATTTTAAATTGAGTGGACCCTACTAGAAGAAAAATTAGAGGGTGACTGTCAGACATTTAGTTTTGCAGTTGGAGGGAAAGTTTGGTGGGAAATGACAGGATCGGCTGGCGTTTCACCAACTAATGTGAACCCAGATGGAACAGCTGTCTGCTGTTTTGTTCAGAAATGCGCTGCAGTGTAGACAGGAAAAAAAAAAGAACACCTAACCCAAAATCAGTAAATGAATTTTTTCCTACAAGAAGTTATATATTGAAGTAGTTTCTGGATACCTACCATTGCATTCACAAGATGTGATACACAAGCATAATTGCAAACCTGAGTGTAAGAGTTTTTGAAGAGTACAAAGCCATTAAATTTCTAAGTAGTGGTTCATTTGCAAATTGGTTCATAATGAAACTTCTCTGTTCTGAGCTGAGTTATGCCTTAAGTTGCTCTCTTATCTGCTAGTAGGGAGGTTTCTTTTGGTACATGAGTGACAAGATTACAAGGGTGATCATATCAAGTCAGAGAATATTGAGTTTGTAAAGAAGCACCAGGATTAAATGCAGATCCTTACCATCTTAATAAAGACTTTTTCTCAGCTGCCACACCCTTCAAAACAGTAAGCTATATAGCAACAGCCCAGAATACAGATTTTGGTTTCCTCATACTCCTTGGAAAGCTTCCAGGGTTTTAATCCACATTTATATGCCCAGAATTCTAGAGCCCAGTGCAGGCAATGATGTCTTGTATTGGCCACGTGTTATGTTAGGATTAGCTGAGTTATAAATTCATGTGGGGGGGAAACAAGTGGTTTGTGCTGAGGCCTGTCATTTGGCTACTTATTGCAAATAACCTGCAGCTGCAATATTAGTGGTGGAATAAAGTAGCGTTAGCTGGAGTTGTAGGGGGCCCTGCTTTCTGCAAGCATGCTTTTGTTTTGGTGAGGTTAGGTTTGGGGCTGAAGGAAGAAAGGGAGGAGCTGTAGCAGCTCTACCACAGATTAGTTTGAGCTGACATCAAATCACACCTTGAGTTAATTCAGTTACTCTTGCAGGGAAGTCCCTCTGTTTCTGTCCAAACTTGGCTTTGCTACCTTCCGCTTCTCTTGTAATTGTACCTGTACAGATATACCTATTCTCTTGGGTTTGGGCAAGTTGCACAGAGCATGTAACACAGAGGCATTGACACGAAGTATGTTAAAATGGAGTGAGGTATCATTCCATGTGTAGCTTAAATGGATCTAAGATGACACTGCTGCTTAAGGAGGTGGTTGACATGGCCACCCAGCCCACTGGCATCCCCCGACCCAGGCACGCAACCTGTGCCCACTTAAACAAAAAAAAGCATAGCCCAATGAGGCCACCCCACTGAGCCAGTTGAAAACGCTGAGCAGAATGGGGGTGGACAGGGGTTGCTGGTGGCCGTGTTGCCCCGTGGATACATCTGCACTGGGGCCTCTTGGCAGCCGATCCTGGTTAGACGTACCATGAGGTGGCTGTGTTTACTGCGTCCTCACGGTGTTGGCGTATAAGTTGCCTTCAAGTAGCTGGGAAGCTGTAAATTCACATCAGCCCCATCAGCTCCTCTTTATAGACAAGCCTTCAAGCTTATTACAGTACCTTTTTTTGAGAGCAGGGAGTACAATGTGTGCTTCAGTGGTGAGTTGTAAGTTTACATCTGAAAAGACTTTTGAATCTTGGATGAAATGTAAATTTTAAATCCACAAAAAACTTATTGGTTATAAAACTGAGAATTTGGGGAAGGTGGGAATAAATGTGAGAATTGACTATTATTCTAACCGGAGTTATTACAACCGACAGATTTTTAATGGGTAGGAAGTAAAATCCCTGTTAATATTTATGTTATTTGTAAAGGGTAGTGCCATAATTCCCCTGGGTAGCTGCCTTCGTTAAGTGTACATGATCTTTAAATTGCCAAGCAGGTGAGGTGAATGCAAGCTGTAGCAATAAATTGCTTGCTTGGTGGGCTCACCTTAGTGCTCTTTCTTTCAAATCTCAGGCTTTGTCAATGTTTCTTCCAGGGTGTTTAATATTTTAAAAAGTGGCAGTTGCAACAGGATGGAAAGGGAGCCGACAATAATAACCTGAAAATGCCGTCCTTTTCTTCTTGTGAGCCCATGGGTGTTTGCCGGTTGTGGAGAAGCACAATTCAAGGCTCTTTGTTAGGATGAGGCATAAAGCTGCATAGAATAATACCGCCTGGGACTATCTCTTTTCTTTAGGATTGCTGCAAGCTGATGTTTTGCTGTGCACCTAATAATTGCATTAAACACAGTTGTATTCCTTTTCGTCCCCTCTAACTGTTGTTTCCTTCTTTCCCAAGCCTGCATTTTTAATGTTTTGCCTGCTAATTTGATATTTGCATCACAAGTCTCGTTTTTTTGGTCATAGATGAACACAATACAAAGTAATAGATTTTTCCTGATTAATTTCATCTGGCATAATTGACATACTTAAATTTTGTTCACATGGATAAGATGGCAGCTTAGTGAGTTTTTGGTGTAATTAATCTTTTTTTGCCAGATGAAAATCCGAAAAGGTAACTTTTCCTGATTCATAAGTACAGTGAGTGCTGATGAACCCATTTAAAACCAAAATAAGTTTGAAAAATACCACATGAAAAAAGAATAGATGAAAAAAGGTGAAACGCTTCATGAAAAACAATTTCCTAAGATTTTTTTTCCCCTTTCAGTGTTTTTCATAGTATCAAGCTGGTTAAACTTCTGTGGGGTTGTCAAAACAGGAAATTAATGTGAAGTAAACAGTTGAACAAACTTTTTTTGGCAGGGAAGAAAAAACTTTAAAAAAGAGAAAAACGCTCATTTTCAATTCTACTTTATTTCCACTTTAGATGATAGAAATTTCAAGAAAGGGAATCAAAGTCTGGGTTGTTTTTTTTTTTTGGCAGGATAGGCAAGGTTGAGAAGGAGGGTTGATTGCTTTAAACATAGTGTTGCATGACGTTTTCACAATAGATTTTCGAAGACAAATGCAGAAGATAAACGCTTGCTGTTATGGCATGTGTTTGGATGATGATATGACTCCTAACCGGATATTTAAGACCAGAGGAAAAGGCCCCTGTTGGAAAGGTGTACCAAATGCATGGCAGGGTCTGAGCTCAAGCTTGTCTGCGTGGCAGGTAGGGTGAGCACACTGGTGAGGCACAGACCCAAAGCTAAACCCCAGATGCTCTGTCCTTGCTAGCCGGGGGTAGCTGGTGGGTAGGAGGTCGCCCACAGCTGTTCCTCAGCAGGGAGGGTCAGAGGGCGGCTACATCTGGGAGAGGCAGTGATCAAGGGATGGCTGCCATGATTGTGAAGGGGTGACACAGATCAACCTTACAGGTTTGAAGATGTTGGATGCAGGTCTAGGGGACTGAGAGTGGACTGTCCATGAAACAGTGACAAGGCCGGGAGAAATGTGTTTTTATCATGTTTGTCCAATAACTGGGCTGTCACTGGTGAGCAGTTGCCTGTGCCTGGTGGTGCTTTTTCCCTAAAAAGATTGAATGGGTTTTGGTAAGTTGCTAAGGCACGAACGATGCACCTCGGGATGATCTCTGAGCTGTAACTATTGGGGGTTTGCATAGTGCAGATGTTACATCTCCAAAGGAAGGTCCGGCTGCAAAGAAGCCTTGAAGGTATGTGATATCACCTCTCAGTTTCTTTAGTAGGAAAATTAATGCCCTAAGAAAGGAGTGAATTTTGATTGTCAATATTTTCATATTAGACTAAGCTGATGAAAGTTTTTGTGGTTTATGTGGATTTATTGAATAATCATGCTTAAAACCTTATTTTTGGGTGAAATATGAAATAAACTTGCTATAATAGAAATTCTCTAGGGAAAAAAGGACAGAATTTATATCCTGATATAAACTTTTTTGATAGGCTGGGGGGATATTAATGTTTTAGTGAATTGAGTTTTAGGATGGTGCTATACTTACCAAATCTGCCCCAAATATCTCAGAAGGTATAGCCTTATAAAACATGCACTTCTTACTTTTGCTAGAAAAGGGGTTCATTAGATGTGTGTATGTTTAATTATTTCTGCAATGAACATGAAGTGGATGAAGAGATGTATGTTCTTTTTTCACCCATTCTTCAATAACCTCAAATTTGGATAAGACAGTTCTCACGATTTACCACATTCCAATAATCCTGAAGATTTGTTTTAAATCTTCTGGAATGGAAAAAGTAAGCTTATTTTTGTTTTACTAAAATACAATAGTCCAGTTAGAATGATTGAAAACCTGTTATTTCTCTTGAGGAAGAACCACAAACTTTTATCAAACTTTCATTCACCAGGTTTTTTTTTTTTCCAACTTCTTCTTGGTGTTAATTTTTGGGAAAAGGGCCCCACAGTAGTTACATAATTTTAATTCCAGTGGAAGAATAATTGCCTCAGCTTCAGACAGAAGAAAACTGTTGCAGTGGCTGACAACTTCTGAAGGACTGAGTTTCAGGTAGCAGGGCAGCTTAGTGATTCTATTTTGAATTATTGGGCACTTGAAGAGGTATACAATTTTATTTTTTTTAACTGTGGTACCGAGGATGTGTTTCAGTCACAGCACTCTGTGACAAGTTAAATTCACTGATGTCTTTTCAGATTTTTCAGGAAGAGGATTTTGACGCTTAATCTCTCATTGATGAACTTCTGTGCTTCTAGCTAGCATTAGTGAAATTGTACATGTGAATAAATCAGTGAAGCAAAGAGTGTATTTTGAATTGGTTTATTTTTCCACATAAATTAAATCAACAACCAGGCCAAACACTGGCTTCTGCTTTATTGCTGAGTTAATACTGTACACAACTACAAAGTTTTTAGCACTTCTGACTTTGGGGTTTTGACTAATTTTGTTCTTCAAGTTTTCAGATTCTGAGAATCATTCGGGTATTTGTAGGCTGTTTCTAGCTACCTCAAACCAATAAAACCCTATGTTTGAAAGTAATTTGGTATTAAACATGCTGTTGGTTTATTTTGAAAATGCTTTGTTTTGTTTTAAAAACAAGGGGATTCCGATTTTTTTTCAAGTAGGATGAGAGGACTCCACGTGTAATTATCATACTGAGGGTTGGTGGAGGCTGAGATCTTGTTCACATATATATGGCATGCTGCTGCAATGCTTGGGGTCCTTTTATTTGAGTTTTCAGCCAGGAAAAGATGAGGAAACCTGTAATGGGAAAATCGCATACATGGATGGAAATTTGTGAGGTGCAGATAAGATGAATTGTTGAAATACAGGTGGTTAGAGAAAGGGTCCTAAGAAAGGGGTGATGGGAAGGTCACTGTGAGACTAAAAGTAAGCAAAGCGTGGCCGGGAGCAGAAGACTCTCTCAGATCTGCAGCACTGTGAAAAGCTGTGCCCAAACGAGAGGAGGGTAAAGACCTTTTTAGGATTCTGTGTTGATATGGACTTTGATACCCAGAAAGGGCTTTTTTCCTTAGGTGTTACGAAATTCCCAGAGCAACCAAGCCACATGGGTACAATCAACTTCTGTGACGGACAATGAAGCAGGCTATTTTGGGTGCTGTCATTTCTCGTACCTACATTGCATCCTTGCCTCAGTGCTCAAGGATGCAGAATTGCTGAGAGGCAGGACCACATGTTCTTCCACCAACACAACCCCGCCTTCTCTTGTGCCCCAGGCCAAAATGCTATTGTGCTTGCAATCTGTGCTGGAACATCTGTTTTGCACTTTTTGTGAAACAGCTGTACCCAAAATAATTATGTGGAGAGCACTGTCCTTGGGGAGCAGGAGCAGGGGTCAGACCTGCTCTGTGACCCTTCTGTGCCTACCAAGTGCGAACAGACAAAGAGGTGGTTGAAAATTCAGTCTGAATGACGTTTTTTAAAAGTGTGCTTTGTATTTCTTTCCACAAGTTACTTAGGGGGTTTGCCTCTTTTGACTAGGTTTTGGTTAAGGTGCTTCCTTCTTGCAGTCCTTAGATTTCTTTTCTTACCCATTTAAATAAGAGAAGCAAGCAGTTCTTCAGGGTATTACCTGGTATTAGGGCCTGGATCAGGGCCACTCTGTTCGAGGAGGTCTCTCTGAGTGCTTTACCCACTGCTTTTGTAAGGTCTGCATGCCTCAGCAAGGCTGACTCAAGACTTGTGCTTACATTAATGTGATTGTACACTGTCTGAGTGGGTTCATACTGACTACTGTGTCAGTACTGTATTCAAATGGACCGGGTAGGCGTTGTTTGCAGGGTGGAGCACTGTGGCTATTTCTTACCAAGCTACAAGTTGTCCTGGAATGAGTAAGTTTCACATCATAGAAACTCAGCTACAGACACATACATGAGTCACCTTTTAGAAGGTTTCTCATTGTCTAGAAGAAAAAACTAATTGTATTTGAAGAAGAAACTCAGATGTGACTGATTCATCTGACCTGACATTCAGGCAGGTGTTTATGAAGCACATGGTTGATCAGAGTATTACTCAGCTGTGGAAAAATATATACTCCATACTTGCCCCATTTCTTTGTAAATTCTCAGCCAAAATTTGATTTATTTTTGGAGTAATGTGTGCCGTGCCTTGTTTGTTTGGAATTAGTATTTTCTCCAATCACCCTCTCCTGCAAACCATTTTGCTCAAATCAATATTTGCCACATTTATTCTCCAAGGTGCTGATCCTGTGACATCCTCAAATCTTGAAAGTGCTTATGACATTCATGTATGTTCACGATATTGAGTGTTTTGCAGCATTAAACTCTGAGTACCCTTTTACTGTTTTCACTGATTTCTGCACCTGGAGTCCGCCTGCTTGAGGAATCTCTCATTTCTTAACATTATTCTGTTCAGCCTGTATACTGTTGTTTAGTGAAATTTTGAAACATGCATGTAAAGGATTAGTCTGTTGATTGCATTGGGTCATTTTCCCAGCCTTTGGTGGAGTTGCCTACGCTGTTCCTCTGGATAAGATTTCTTTGCCTGAGCAACAACTGGAAACAAATCGTCCCGTACTCCCCTTTTGCCATACAGTTGCTTATTGATTGTACTGAAGATTGGCATATGCAAAACAACAAGCAACATTTATTCTAACAGAGCAGTCAGATTCAATTTATGTTACTTAAAACAAAATGATCTTTGCATTCAGAAACAGTACAGGTGCATAAGAAAAAAGAAAGGGTTAATTTGGAATGTAATTACTTGAGCTTGAGTTACACTGTTCCCCAGTCCTTTGCTTAGTTTAGGGCTACATATAGAAAAATAAGTATATTAAAGAATTAATTAATAAGCTGACACATAGAGTCTCACAAGCCAACAGTAATCCTAGAATAAAACCTCAAAGCCCTTAGGCTTTGAACAAAACTCCCCAGCTGCTGATCCTTTCCCAAACTGAGCCTTGTTGTATGTGAAGGATTGTATTATGTCATTTGCAAATAGGAAAAAACCTTGTTATTTACGGCATTTGGACCTCAGTTATCAAATTGGCCTAGTGGAAACTAAAACCACCCTTCCTTCCTTCTGCGAAACGTTTCTGGCTTGAAATGGCTATATCATCGTGATCTTCTGTGCTCTTATGGACTTAGAGAGAGGATCTGGCAGTTAGGTTGAACTCTTTCATTCTGGGACAAGCAACAAAACAAGTTTGTAAGCTTAACTTCAATAATGTATATACCAAAGGAAAACTATTCATATGGACCATTTGGAAAGATTTGCATAAATTAAAGAGTGAAGGAGAGCTCACTTTGAGGAAGTAATGATGATACCATGGATTCAAGTACAGATCTCTGTAAAATTTTCATTTAGTGTGAAAAAGATCTAACAACAACCCATTAAGGTATATGTAGAACGAAAACCAGAAGGGAATATTGCAAGACTGAGGTATACTCAAAAGATGCTGAACTGGGATGCTGAAATTAAAAAAATCAGAGAAATGTAAAAGAATTTACCTGATTTGCTTAGAAATCCTCCTGGGGAAAAAATGTTACCATTATAAGATGCACTGTTAGGAGGGCAACAAGATGTGGTGCAAGCAATCCAGGAGGCTTGGAACCAATGCCATATATCACTACATCACATGGATGCTAGATTGGCTGGCCAAGGATGATAGTCTCCTGGATCTGCTATGCAAAACGAGAAAGCATTTTGTTCAATCGGATGTGATAATTAATCTGTGACAGCCTTAACTGTAGGGACCATGAAATACTGGAGTTCAAAATCAGAGGGGAGTGAGGAAGGCAGGTAGCAGAGCACAGACCCTGAGCTTCAGGAGAGCCCAGGCTTCTGCAGGGAACTGGTAGGTGGGATCCCAAGGGAGGCAGCTCTGAAGGGCAAAGAAGTTCAACAGAGCTGGCAGGTCTTTGAGGACAGCGACTAAAGGTCCTTAAGGACAGCATCTTCCAAGCAAAAAAATGCTCCATCCTGATATTCAGGAAAGCTAGTAACTATATCAGGAGGCCAGCTTGCCTAAAAAGGGAACTCATGAATGAGCTCTAGCCCACAAAGGATGTACACAGCACATAGAAGCAGGGACAGGTTACAAAGGAGGAATATGGAAACACTGCCCAGCCTTGTATGGATGGTATTGAGAAAGCCAAAGCTCAACTGGAGTTTAAAGTGGTAAGGGATACCCAGGGAAAGAAAAGTTGCTAGGGCTACATTAATAGTAAAAGGCTAAACAAGCAAAGTGTGAGCCCATTGGTGAATACGCTGGGTGACTTAGTAACAGCAGGCACAGATAAGGCTGATACACTCAATGTCTTCTTTGCTTCAGTCTTCACCAGAAAGGTCTCCCAGGCCTCTGTCCTTAGTGAAAGGCTTGGAGGAGGATGACCAGCAGTGGATGAGGACTGGGATTAGTTTTGAGAGCACAACCCATACAAGTCCATGGGATCAGATTGGCTGCATTCAAGGCTGCCTAGAGAGCTGACTGATGTACTTGCAAGGCCACTCTCTATCATCTTTGAAAATCAGTGAGATCAGGGTAGGTCCCCAATGAGTGGAGAAAGGCAAATGTTGCACCCACCCTCATAAAAGCCAAAAAGGACGATCTGGGGAACTACAGAGAGTCAGCCTCACTGTGGCCCCTGGGGGTATTGTAGAACAGGTCCTCTTGGAGCACATTTCTGGGCACGTAAAGAAGGTGATTGGGAGAAGCCAGCATTAATTTACCAAGGATAGATCATGTCTGACAAACCTGACTGCCTTTTTTGATAAAATTACTGGATTGGTGGACAAGGGGAGAACAGTGAATGTCATTTACCTCGACTTTAGCAAAGCTTTCAACACCATCTGCCACAGTATTGGCAGGTGTAACTTCTGTCCAAGTTAGGACATTGCAGATTAGATCAATGGACTACCAGATGGGTGAAAAAACCGAGTTGGATGGTCGGGCAAAAGTTCAGTGATTGTACACTACCTGGAGGTCAGTTACAAGTGCAGTACTGCAAGGTTCTGTCCTGGGTCCTATCCCATTTAATATCTTTGTCAATGACTTGGAGGAGGACATGGAAGGCACCATCAACAAACTGAGGCCCTCAATAAGCTTGAGGGTAGGGCTGCCATTCGGAGGGACCTAGACAACCAAGAGGAGTGAGCTGACAGAACAGTCATGAAATCCAACAAGGGCAAATGCGAAGTCCTGCAGCTGGGATGGACCGTCCCTCTGCAATGATGCAGGCTGGGGACCATCTCTGCAGAGAGGGTCTGGAGGTCTTGGCAGACAGCGAGCTGGACAGAGCCAGCAGCAAGCCATGGCAGCAGAGATGGCCAACAGTATCCATGGCTGCATCAGTGGGAGCAAAGCCAGGAGATTGAGACAGTGGTTGTCTCCCTCTGCTTCATACAGCACCTGGAGTCCTGCCTATGGTTCTTACCCACTCCAGTGCAAGAAAGATGTTGAGAAATTCAAGCTCAGCAGAGGGCCACCAAATTGGTCAGTGCTAGGGTAGGCTGAGGAAGAGGGGTTTGTTCAGCCTGGGACAGAGATGGCTTCAGAGGACCCAACAGCAGGACCATGGTGCCTGCAGGGAGGGGACTGAGAAATCTGAGCCAGGCTCTGAGGTGTACAAGTGAACAAGAGGCAGTGGCCACAGACTGAAAAATGAGAGGTTACAACCTTTTACAAAGCAGAACTTTCTCACCTCAGGAGGACGCTTGGGCAGTAGGACAGGTTGTCCATGGAGGTTGGGCAGGCTTCATCCTTGGTGGGTTTCGAGATGCAACAGGGTAAAGCCCTGAGCAACCTGGTCTTATCTCAGAGCTGACCCTCCTGTGAGGTTGGACTATATATCTCCTGATCCAAGTCCCTTCCAACCTGAGGGATTCTGTGATTAAATAGAAATAAAACTATACTTAGTTTTCACAGAATGTCAGGTAATATAGTGATTTTTGTGTATTCAGACCAGATTTTTAAATTGGGAATTTAAATTGGGATTGAGGTATCTTAATCTGTAACGTGTACTTTTTCCAGACTTTGAACATCAGTATTAATAAGTACTGGTATGCAGAGGCAGAATAGATGAAGAGGGGGAGATTTATCTTCTGAATTGGTGGTGTCTTCACTTGGTTTCAGTCAAAAGAAAGTATTTTACGTAAGAGCTGGAGCCTATACCCTTCAAGTTTTTTGAGATAAACTGATTCCAGTATGATTATTTACTCGATGTATTCAATTGACTATAGTGTTAAATGTTTCTTTGACTGATAGTTCTGACAGAAATTTCTTATGTAGTCATATAAAAATAAAAGGGAAGGGAGGGAGGGAGCTTGAATTAGCAGCCTTCCAAACAACAAAATCATAAATCCACAATTGGGTTGCTTTTTCTTGCCTTAAGCCTGCCTTTATTTTCTTCTGATTGAATTTGTATCTTCTGAAGAGTGAAGAAAAAAAATTGCAACTGTGTTTTGCAAATACAAGAATCTGTGAAACAGAATAAATTACCAACTATTGGCTTGATTCTGAAACCTGAATTCAAGCACATGGTTGGTTAGTCATACAAATATTCCTCAAGTAAGCCAGCATCATATTCTCAGGTGTCAGGTTTTTATAACTGGTTATGATGTGAGGAACAACTTAAGATATTTTGAGTTGATCTGAATATTAGAGTGATAATTATACCTAGCCTGGCTGTGTGGTTCCTTTCTGGTTAGTGTTTCCAATCTGCATTTATGTAAGTCCTTTGAAAGCACAGACTGTTCTTTGTGTAGGAAAGGTACGTGCCACCAAAATACAGGGCAATTTTATGGAGAATATAAGGACTGTTGAATATTCCTCTTCTCCCTAGTCTCCATTAAAATAGATAAAATCTAAAAAGACCAAGGGCCTAATCTGGTGTATTTGTTGCTGCCTTAGATCTGCCCACAGCTCTCCCTTGAGGCATGTGGAAAGATTTGATAAGCAAACCTTGCCAGATGGCTAATGCTTGAAGGGAACGTTTTGCTACAAACATTGCAAAGTACAGAAATGTTAAAGCGTAGCAGCAGTCTACAGGCATAGGACTGCACTGTACTTTGACTTACGTGCTCCCGTATCTCCTCTTCTAGAGTGGGGGCAGAGGGCTGAATTGGCTGTTCAAACACCCTCGGCACAGCTGGCATTAGCATACACGTTTGTAGTGTTGACTGAATAAAAAAGTGAACAAAAATTATGTAGGTGCGCACTGTAGGAAATTAAGGTACCTCCAGTCTGCAGGTTCCTCACCGTATTGTAGATATATGAGGCTCTGGACAGGGAGGAAGAAACTTTGGCAAAGCTGTTAGTGTTGAGCTGACACTGTGCTGCACGCACATGTGAGGGAGGACAGGAGCTCGCTCAAAGGAAATGCCAGCTGGTGTCAGTTGAGAAAGCAGTCTGCTGTACCTCCTCTGTCCCCGTCCCTGCCCTTGCTTACAGCTGGTATGCAGAAAGGTGTCAGAGTCATGAAGGCAGCTGCTCCAGCCAAGTAAGAGGCTTTTGAGTAGAAGAAATGCTCTTTGATGCCTTGGTTGTTGTGTATCTGCCATCAAAATAAACTTTTTGTGGTGGATTTGTCATCAAAATAAACTTTTTGCGGTAACAAGGCTGCCTCCAGCAAGGAGTATGATATCCTGTGAAACATTTGCACTCAGACAAGCGGTTAAAGTTTCTCCTATACAGATGAATGGGCAGAAAATAGATTCGGGTCGGTATTGTGTATTTGTAATTTGTTCTTTTAGAAATTGTGTTTCAGGAGGAATAAACTGAAAATGATGGGGTTACGTATACAATATGTATATATTATTAGTTTCCTATATCCTGTATTATCAGTTCTCTTAGATTTTTGGTCGCTTGTGAAGAAATGAGCCTGATTTTAAAACGTAAGGATGAGGTCCTTAGTTGTAACTCCAGAATATAATCCACCATGTCTGGAAGTGTATGCAACTGGTGCATACATCTATGCTTTACATCTTCAAGGCCCAGCATCACATTCAGCGTGGATTTTGACAAGGTGGAGTCATTGTAAGTCTTCCTACAAATACCCAGCTCCATGGCTCTTGGGGGAACTCTACCCAACCTGTAGTATAACATTGTGGTCTGAGGTGATGTTGGCATCCCTCCCAAATTTGTAAACTTCTACCTTCACTTGCTTTTTTCTCCTCTTCTTTCCAACTGCCTTCTGTCATAGTTACTTAAAATTAAAGCCTTAACTGCAGAACTACTATATATAACATCATACAAATGCTTAGACAGCTGAATAGTTTGACTAACCTTGAGCTGTTGGAAATGAAGTAAAACACCGAAGCAAAGCAATAACTCTGGACGCTTGTGTTACCAGAAAGTATCCCGTGATCGCTTCCTACAACACTTAATCATGAAATAGCTTCTTTGTTTCCCAGACAGCAGTAGGCAACAGATCATAGGTCTGCTGGAAAAAGAAACCTCCGCAAACTGCAGAGGAGTTTTACTGTCATAACCTATGGAGCATCTCTTCCCTTGGTGTTCATCAGAATGAGCTGCTTGAGAAGTCCAAACTTCACTTCCTTCATGCGATGAAAGTGATTAGCTTAGCCACTTACAGGACAAAAGTGTTGTCCATCACCTTTGGACGGCAGCATGTTTGGATCTGTAAATCGATGTTGTCAGAAGTGTCACAAAGGAGTTTTACTTGTTGGTTCTGAATCACACTTGAATTGCGTGAGTATTCATTGCTAACTTGACAGGCAAGTGCCATTAAATTACAGAATAATGTGCCTAAAGTTATAAATAAATTAATAAAGTTATAAATATTAAAGTGTTAGTAAAATCAAATTTAAAACATATTCACTTAAATGCTAAAACAAATTTTCTGCGATACTTGCAAAAGCTATGAACATCTTTGTTCACGTGAAATCCATTTTTTTAAAATATGAAGTAAAATCCAAGATTAGTAGTCAGTGAGGACCACGTGTGCCATGTGTCAAATTTTAGCAGTTATTCCTGTAGTCTTTCCTTAAGGAATAAAAAAAGGATAAAAATATCAGCCTACGAACATTATTCTTCACTCCTCGACTTTTGAAGGCGAGGGAAAATATACTGTAAGATTACCTACAGTGCTACCAATTAGTGCCTGGTAAAGCACTGCATAGGGGAGATGACTTGCAGGATGAGGGGGCCAAATACTTGTACAGATCATATTGATAAATAATGTACCTCAGCAGCTTCCTGTGGTGTTTAATCTTAACTGTTTCAAAATGTTTTCCATAACAGTATGACTAAACCACTCATTATACACAGTAAAGTGTTTTTATTTCATTATTTTCTTCCCTGCATTTTTTATGATTGATCATGTAGCACACCTCGCCTCTAGAAGAGAAGAAATGGAAAGCTAGCAATGCATGCCAATTGCTCTTCTTCAGAGGTGGAAAGACCCTTTTAAGTTGCACAAGCTTGAACAACCCTGTAAGTCCCTTCTGGAATCAGGGCTGGACTGGACTGATGAGGTTTCTCTACCTCCGTACAGAAGGTGCTTCTGTATTTCAAAGGGAGCCTCAGCTGAGGCCACAGGGAGGCACCCAGAGCCCCACAGACATCTGCTAAGATTTTGAAGCTTGCTGGTGTCAGAAGTGTTTCAGGTGGAATCTTTCTGCACAAGGCAGTCAGGCACTTGCGAAAGATTACTTAAATGAAAACAGGGCATCGCAAAGCACATTTCAATTTACTTTTTTCTTGAAGAAGTTAGGATGGCTTGTATCATGTAAATGATGCCTCTTTTTTTTTTTTTTTTTTTTCCAGAAACCAAGTAGTTTTGTTTTGCTTTGGTTTTGCGTTGGAAGGTCCTATTTTGAGTGGTTTACAACTTTGCCAAATTTAAACGTAGCAGCGAAACTATTGGTGCTGAGTGTTTGCCTCAGAATGTCCTTGGTTTGCTTAGTGATTTTTGTCTCTCTTTTTTAAACCTCAAAGGAAGTATGCTGAAGGGAAACAGAAGTCATGCAGTTCTGAGGAATTTCAATGTCTATGTACTCTGGCAGGCCTTTGATGATCCATAGGTGAATGTGACTCTTCTTAGATCTGAAACGGACAAGCACAGCTTTTTTTTTCTTCTTTTTCTTTTTTTCATAGTTTTGCTAATAGTAAGCAGCCACTGTTATGTATGGAAATGAAAGTGCAACAAATGACTGATACATTTTGCCTGTACAGAAAAGACTGAATTAAAATTTTATAGATAAGTTTCCTTTTTGAATACTCTTGACTTTCAAACACTTGTTATTTGCAACTTCAGCACATTCTGATACAATGATATGCAGTGTTAATTTTATGTAAGCGGTTTGGGCTGATTATTTGTTTATTCCTGCATGTTGGTCACAAATGTATAGCGCAGATTGAAGGTGCATAAAACCAGATCTCCCTCTAGAGACAGCTTTGTTTTGTTTCCTTCTTGAACTTTAAGCAAAACAACATGAAAGCTTGGAGAAAACCTGACCTCTTTCTGTAAGAACAATTCCACACCAGGTGATGGCAAGCCTGGAGGCATGAGGTCCGTGCATGTAAGGATTGGTCACAAACATTTTGTTTAACCCAGCTGCTGCTTTTTTCCTTCTCCTCTGTATCTTTTGGAAAGTAAAGAAGGTTTGTTTTAACTTTTGCCCTTTTCTGCTGAATGTTAAAGTTGATTTAGAAGTCTGAATCTTCAATACCACTGGAGTATGGAGCTCCAAAACAAGCAGGGTATGGCACATTTGGAAAGGCATGCTGGTTTCAATAGCTGGCTTTGCTGGTTATAAAGTGCCCGTCAGCACAGGCACCTTAATTAGAATTCCTCTTCAATTGTTTGCTGTGTATATTAAAGGATGTGATTTTTTTTTAAATGTGTGAATAGTTGGTAGTGGACCTAAGGAGAACTGAACAAAAGGTATTTATCCAGCAAACTTAGAAGTAAAATATTGATCCAGGAACAAGTGATAGTCGAAGATATCTCAAAGAAGAAGCTGCAGTGAGATTCCAACTCCCACCCCAACAAAACAGTGGATGTGTGAGCTTTTGCTAAGCTGAACTACCTTTTTAGCAGAGAAGCAGTAGAAGACTGTCTTCTCTGACTTTACTGTAACAATGGGAAGGCTTATATAGTGTCAGAAAACGTTACTTCAGTACCCTGGTACTTTCACCTGGTAGAATGGGTAATTCTGAAATCTGTATAATGTTTGTTTGCTGATACTAATATTAGTGTAACACTTTTTTACATAGAGGAAAAAGCAGAGTTACATTGTGTTTCTATAAATAAACCTAGCGAATTAAAGATGCTTAATGTGTCTCTCTCACTGTGGGCAATGAATTCGGAGATCATTTGCGGTTTTGAGCAACCAGGAGTGCATCTATATCAGCATTTTAGTGGATGCCAGGTCCCTAGCACCAGCTGCTTTGCTCTACAGACGTGTTCCTACTGCAGCAGGCTACGTGTTAATGTAGATGCCAGTGGGTACCGTGGGCTGCTTTGTTCATGTTAGCGAATCTTTATCAAAGACTGGGCAGGATGGATCAGAGAGAGGAGAATAAGTGAAGACAAGCAATGGAAACATTAAACAGAAACTGAGGCTTCAATTTCTGCAGCATATTTAAATTTTTGTTTTGCTTTTTAAACTCCCTTTTTTTCCTAGAAATTGTATGGATTTGTTTTGTTTTGTTCTGTTTTTTTAATGGGGAAAAATCCTGCTTGACTGCCTTCTACTATATTTAGAACTAATGACCATGGTCTTAGGTACTAGGGAAGGGATGGAAGAGAAAAGGTTAGCTGAGATGGACTGCTGCTTTAAAGGTTTTTTTCTTGAGACAAAATGTACTAGAAAAAAGTAACAAAAATAGAAAAAGCCATTCTTGTCTCAGGTGCTGGAAAGACGTAGGCAGAACACATGGTCTCATCAGCTGCTCTGTGATGTGGCAAACCTGTAGCAGGATTGGGCTGTTGAGAATATTATTGAGTTACCTCATTTGTCACAAGTTCACAGAAATGTTGCCTTGTGAAAAAGATGGCCTCGCATGCCAAAGCGAGACTCTCAGAGAGGAGAGAAATAGGGAGCAGTAGAAAACAGATGTCTCCCAGGACTTGCTCAAGATTTAGCCAGAGGTGACGGGCATGGTAGTAAAATCTGCATTCGCCTGTCGGCCGGGTCTTCTTGGGACAACATTCAAAAAGTAGAAGGTTCTTCACTGTCTTAATGGGTCTGTGATTCCGAGGAATGATGAGAGGGGTAGCAGTGAAGGTTGTTCATGCTCTGAGTTCACTTCCTTCCACTGTTTTGCTTCCCATCCAAAGTCTTCTCCCACTCTTCCTCTTACCCCCAAAACAGAGATAAATTAGTCTAAAATAAGATAGAATTTATTTCTCATTCTTTTGGATCCTTTATTGTTGTTCCTTTGTTCACTTGTCACAATTTTTGTTCCTTCTGTTAAAGATATGTATTCTTTTTTTCAGATCATATCTGCCTTTCCCGCTCCTCTTTTGTGCTTAATCCAGTAACATTAGGATATTGGGATGCAATATGAATCTTCACATAGTTTTCAAGAGTGCAATCTGAATGATACATACTGTTATAACCAGTAATGTGGTAATGCTTATATTGTCCAGGTGTATCATGAAGTTCGAGTGGCCAGTCCTCTGAAATCGTGTTTTTAACTTCAACTATGTGAATATCTCAGCTGGGATATCCATACCACCTGGTTATAGACACCTAACACAGGAATCTAGGCTGGCCTTCTGGTCAAGAGAGATGCACCCTGAATCTGGAGGATTTCTGAGTTATCTCTGAGTCTATAAAAAGCCTAAGAAAATGATCTGCCAAAATTACATATTCACAAGGAGGCACTTAAAACCCTAAAGCTGGCTGGTACTAACATCTCTTTCCACGCCCTGGTCTGTGAACAGCTCTCGTGCCTGCGTATCTCCTCAGTGTAAGCTCATCCATGAGTATTGCTATGATTTGAATGTGAAATCTTCAATGGATTTGTAAGCCTCATTTTTTTTTCCACTTGCTCTCTTCTCTCTTTTGCTCCCCTGTCCCACTGTGTTCTTTCTGTTTCTTTGTTTGACAGGTTATTATAAAAAAGAATGGATTCTGGAAAGAAAGTTCTGGGCAATAAAGCCTCTTTTTAAAAAAATATATACATAAAGTAAAAATAACAGAAACTGTCAAAAGAAGCTGTTAGTGTGACTGTATTTATTTTATCATCAGTGGAAAAGCCTGAATCAGCTCTAGCACTTCAGGACTACAATAATCAGTAATTTCTATGAGCAGAACATTTATTTATCTTTTAAAATACTGGACAATCTGAACCCCAGGTTGTCAGATAGACCAACTACTTTCTGAGCTATTTATCAGTCAATAATCCAGGTCACTTGCAGGAATAGGGTAAAGCATACCCCAGCACGGGTGAATAGAGCGATGAGAAGCAACTGCTTCTGGGTTAGAAACTTTGACTTAGAGCCATTCTCCTGCAGGAAAGGGGAGTAGTAGGGGCATTTCCCAGTTGAGGAAAGGTAGCATGGGAGGGAAAGGGACTTTGCAGAAGGTACTGTGATAGCTCTTGTCAGTTTATGACTTCCCACTGCCAGGGACTGGGCTCCCCCAGCATCCCTGATGCAGCGCAGCCCTGCTGCCCTAGGGTACCCAGCCAGCGCCCGAGCTGTGCAAACGCTGCAGGTGGTCACCCACATCTACTGGGGTGGGAGAATTGCTTGCATGACTGAAATCAGGAGCTGATCTGTGGGCTGCTGCTTCTGTTTGAAGACTCTGGCTGGGAGGAGAGGAGATGCTACAGAGATGTGATTAATTCCTGATAACGAGTGGGTGAAACTCAGGCAGGCAAAAAAGCTGTGATTCAATGAGCCTCCTGAACAAAGAGAGGACAGGAAGAGAGCAACTAGCAAGGGTGCTTGGAGAATGAGTTACTGTGTACCATTTTAAAACTATACCAACGTGTCCAGTTGAAATAACTTTTTTGGAGGCAATCACGCTTCTTTGTACCAAAACACTCAAATATCAAAATAAAAATATGTTCCTTAGTACATTAAGATATTTCTCTCTGTTATTTCCTGTATTTGCTAGATAATGGATTGATTCAAACATCAGAAGAAAAACTACAAATTAAAAAAAAAATCACCTTATTAAAAAGTATGTTGAGTTATTTTTCAAAATTTGATCGGAATGATATTTTCTCTGGTGCAGTCAATTCACATTGGAAGCCTGAAGGACTAGGGGAAGAAAAGAGCAAAGAGAGAAATTATATAGCGTGCTGCTAGCTTCATAGATCCTGGGTGGGATGAATTAGGTGGAGAAACAAAACCTAGAGCTGAAGGTCTTTTCAGAATCTTAAAAAAAAAAAAAGCTGATTGAGAAGGAAGAGAAGAAATGGGAAATTTTCCACTAATAAAAATATAAACACTTGCACTTGTTTACTTGCATTCCTCCCACCCTGCTACCTTTCATCTGTAGCTTTTCTTCTAAAGCACTGAGTCTTTCTCAATTTCATGAGCAGAGACGACAGACTATGCAGAGTTTTATGGCTATTTCAGGGTTTTGGCATGGACTGAAGAGCCGTGCTTGTGAATTTCAGTGCAGCATCAAACTGTCAGAGGGTATGCTCTCTAGGGCAGAGATTATTAGCCCTTCATTTGTGCTTTGCCAAGCCTATTCTAGATATTATCCCTGGACATACAAGGGCTCTATTCTGCAGCGGTGAGGCCCCGGCTGACAGCGTGGTGACACTGCGGCACCGCTGTGTGATTACCCTTGCGGCGCTGGCAGAGTCCAAGGAGTGCTGATGAGATTTGAGCCTGGACTTCATTTCCTGGGCTCTGGAGTACGATGTGGATCAAAAGAGATTTGTCTGGCATTTTCACTGGCCGTGTTTCTAGACCTCACCTGATAGCACTACATGTATTCTGTTTCAGTAATGTGAATTCATTTGTTGCTAATCAGGGTTTCATTTCAAGGTGACAAATTTATTTTAGGACAGTAATTTAGGAGGTAGTTGTATAGATCTCATATGTGGGAATCAAGATTAATATTAGCGTGTCCATGCATAATATTGCTTTATATTTGGACAAATTTAGTAGGCATTTCTTAAAGAACTAAATGCATACAAATTATTTATTAATTTGCTCTGTTCTAGACAAAAGTGTCCTGAGCTTTCCTCCAAGCTCTCTGAAAACAGTAATGACAGAAAGTACACATCATGAAGGAAAATTGAGAGGTCAGATGAAACGTTAAAATGTTACCTTGTAGGCAGTATCCCACTATTCACAGGTACAGCTGTTAACTTAAGGAAGAAAATTCACATATATAATTCAACATGTAAGTAAATTACCCTATTAATAAAAGGCAAGCAGATGAAGCAGGTGGTGTATTTTCATATGTCAAGTTATATGATGTGCATATATGTTGGGAACATGGAAGACTTCGTCCGCTTTCTCATATTTATAGCAACAGGTTACTAGCTAGCACAACTGATCAGTGAAGCTACTGTCTTCATGAATTGCTTTAAAAGTTTCTTCCATTTTTGTAGACCTCTGCTTTTGAAATCTATATATATAACTGATATAATACATTATATTTTAACTGAAAAGTCTGTTTGGAGAATTCATGCAAAGCACTATAGAAATCCCAGGGAGGCCTGCCACTTACACAGTGGCCAGGGGTGAAAGTTTATAGGTGCTCTAAGTAAATTGAGAAAATCCTGAGTTAAGAGTCCAGGGTTTGTATTCATGAAATGGTTCCTATTAAAATGCTTCATTTTCATTTGAAAATAAATTTAAGCTGTAATTATAAGGACAACATCAAATTCCACTAGGTCTCTGCTGCTGAGTGTTACTTTGTATGTTTAGAAAGCCTTTCAAGTGAGGTTTCTGACGATGTTAGTCCATGCTGAGAATTCACCTTTCTGTGAGCATTTTGGAAGAAATCTTTTTAAAAAAATGTTGAGAAATGTACTGATATTGCAGTTAGAACATTGGTTTTAGCATCTGTATTGTAAACGTAAACCTTAATGACCCATTTGCAGAATCCTTATGAGCTTAGCAATCTGTACTTTGTGGCCTTTTTTGTCTGCGTTCAGTAATGCTTTCTATTTTAATCAGAACAGTTATGGTGGCAGACTCCACACTTGGGCTTGCGATGTGGAGCTGTTTTGTCAAGGCATCCTGTTCTCACATTCGAAGTAGAGCCTCAGTGCAAGCATTGCTAAAAACATGTTAGGAAGCTGATTTGGGTATTCTCTATTCAGGGCATGAAAGTGTTTGAAAGAAGTTTCTTCAGAGCAAAGAGAATAAAGTCTGAGAAAAAAGTTCAAAGGGAAAAAATCTTAGGAGCAGCCTGGCATGAAGGCTGCCTGGTGGCTGTTTTCATGGCAAAGTCCTGGGTGCTTAGGAAAGGGTGCAGTGAGTTACCGTGCTATCCTAGGAATAGCCTGGGCAGCATGCTGTTCCTGTGGGAAGGACCCCATGGGAGTCTGTCAAAGTCTCTGATTTGACAGGTACTCTAGTTGTGGGCAGCCATCGTTCCTGGCCACAGGACGTCCCCAACCTGCTGTGCTAAGGGCTTGGGGATCTTCATACTAGAGTTAGTAGCTGTAGGTTGGATTGAACACTGGCATAGTCGACCATCGGTGGAGGTACAGTATTTACACAGCAGTGTGCAGTGGTGTGTGTTTCTGATGAACCACGTGCAGAGGGCAAGATGAAGGGCCACAGTAGAACTTCTTAACTGGAAGTAAAGTTGTTTGAAGGAAAGTTGAATCTACATTCCCACTGACTTCTCCTTTGCCAGCTAAGTTCTAGTCTTCGAATACTCCTCTAAATACATCCACAGAGCTACTGATGTTGTTGAGAGTTTTGTAGCTGAGCACTGCATGGCTATAACAACTTTTTGTTGTAGACTCCAAAAAAAATTATAAAACTATGAAACGCTTAAAACAGTGTGTGTGTAAGAGGGAAGACAAGGATTTTGCCTCTTTTTTTTTTCTTAAAATTAATTTTTAAGATTATTTTTTGCATTTCTATGAGGTGTATCTTGTTCCCATATACTCTGTTGCTCTTCATTCTGTTAATTTTATTGATTCTCACACAGATCTTCTAAACGTGGACTCTGTTTCCTTGGCTTCAGTGAGGGCCAGAATCCAAACTCAGCTTTCCTGGTCCCTGCAGCCCCTTTTAGGCTCCACTGTGTTACCTCTGACTGTGGGAGGCTAAACGTATCAGTTGCTTGCTCCCGTCTGGACTGGTTGTCTTATACCTGACAGCATGCCCTGGTGCTGTGTTGTGGCTTGAGCAAATCTCCAGCTTCAGGAATGAGCGTAACTGCCGTCAGTTGTTTCATAAAGAGCAGAACTGGTTCTGCTTTTAATTTCTTCACTTTGTTAGTTTACTTTAGAACTTCCCAGAAATATGCAATTCTGCAGTGGTTTATAGAAATAAGTCTACTTATGTTTTTGTATTTTCTCCATGCAACCTGATTCCTGTTTTCAGAGAGAGTAGGGGCCTCCCAGGGCAATCCAATCGTGAAGCAAAAAACAGCTAGTGTTGCCGACATTTCTTCAATGCTACAGAAGGCAAGTAGAGTACAGTGCTTGAGGAAAGTGCAGTGAAGGCACTTTGTCATTTGGAAAGCACAGAAACTGATGAGTCACTTCTTTCAAATAGAGGCTTTCCCCAAAGGAAACTACTAGGACAACTAGCTGGTGTTTGTCATTTTGTACACCTCATTCAAAGTAATCTTTATCTTGCTTTTGAAAAGGTCAGGGGGAAGAGGAGAAAATGACGCTGGTTGAAAGTGAAGTTTTGTTGTTGACATTTTTTTGTTTGTTTCTTTTGCGTTGCCCATAGTGATGTCATTCAAATTTCACAGGCAGTCTTTGCCTCTCTGGAAAAGGGTGGTGCAAAGCATCAAATGTATCAGTAATGTCAGTGGAGAGGTCCAGTAAAGGACGATTCTGAGAATTCTGAGAATGAGGGTGAATTTTTGATCTTGTTGAGGGAGGGAATCATAACCCATTGCCAATGAAGAATTGGAGATGAAGGTAAGTCTGAGAAACTCCAAGCCTTCTAAGGAAAAAATAACGGTATTGATAACTGAACATCATCCTTTAGTAGTTGGCCCCAGACTGTTAATTACGAAAAGATAAGCCACTTCAGTAAGTATCTTGTAGTATTATTTTGGAAAAACGTTTTGATAACATCACATGGAAAACAGTGGAGTTAAAGATGGGAGTTCACAGAAAAAATTCAAATAAGAAATGGATGAGGGATGCAGGGACAGGTTGGGACTGAGGGGAACGCTTCTAAGAGTTGCTGAACTGCATACATAAATACGCAAGTAAATAAGTCATCTTAGATTAAAAGAAAGGAATCTATTCATTGCCATAGTTGTTGCAAATTAGAGGGAATCTAGAATAGATCGGTCAGAAAGGCACTGAGATTTGTTGTTTCAGTTTTTTGGCATATAATCTTTGTACTTCTCAGAAAAGCCTTGTCCTTTACCATATTAGTTATTTTTGTAATTTACTTTTAGGTAAGAAAAAATGATGTCTAAAAAGTCAGGAAAGTCTGATGCTTGGTTTGCTTCTGTGGACAGCATTCCCTCTTCTTGTTACCCAGCTGGCTTGTTTTATTTTTTTCTGTCCTATAGTCCATATGCACAGGCTTAATTTTCTTTCTCTTGTTTCCACCACAAATTAATCTTTGCTTTTCAGTCATTTGATTTGTGATTGAGAATTACTTCAAATTTATCCCTATTGTGTAACTTTTCCCTTTCTAATACAAATTCAGAAATAAAGAAGCAAATGGATTAGCAATTCTCTCTTTGAAGATGGAAAAAGGAATATTATTAAAAAGTCATTGTCATATCCACTTGAGTCTTCTAGAGCTATTAAAAGGTTACATTGTACGTTAGATGTTAGAACATACATGCTGCAGAGTACATCTGTACTCTCGTGATTGAATGAGTACTATATGTATGAATTTCATTTTCAGTATGTGATTAGATGCCTCTGAATTTAACCCTAAAATTCATTCTTTTCCTCAATGGGGATCTCTGCAGCTTGGAGGAACATGTGTTCTGCTGTTTTTTTCTTCTCCAGTTCAGGGGTCAGGAGGGAAAGGTAAATGTCTTCAAAAGGATTTAAGTGTCGCCTTTTGGTGAGACAGTAATTCGCTCAAGTTTTTGTCATGTGTTTCTCTTTTATATAGCTGATGCTCGCTTCCAAGTAATTTTTTAAACCTTTTTCCTGCCTTGAGAGGGTTGGAGAATTCTTATTTTTCAAGCTGAAATAAATTGGTCAAGTCATGATTTCCCTTTGGAAAAAACATTCCAAAAATCTTAAGAGACATTTGCTAAGATTTTCAATTGTCATTTAGCTGGGGCCCAAAAGAAAGAATGAAATAACAGTGATGGAAGGCTGGTATTAAATGAGCAGGAAGCAAGTGTCTTTCTAAGGGGTGTAAAAGCACAAAACAGATTAAGTCAGCGGTTTCAGTTGAATGTGGTTTGGCTTGCTTTTACTTTGTGCCTTTTCCTTCTCAACAAAGTGACTTGCAGTCTTACCTGATAGAATTAATTCTTCCATCTGTGATATTACTTTTAATGTTTAAGGATTACAGACCAACCCAAAACATAGTGGAATCAATGAATTGAGGAACAAGCTTGTCAATATCATGGATCTTGCTGAAGATATCCAAAGGTATTTTTCGTTGATAAACTGTAGGTTTGCTTAAAGTAGGCATTGCATCAGTGTGGAATAACTCTCTGACGTGAATATTTCTGAACTTTGCAGGGTTCTGAAAATACTTCTAGTACATCTTGTCTAAAACTGGATTATAGCCAGCTCCAGGCAAGGAACAGGTACGCCTTATATGGCCTCTGGAGCAGCCTGAAAGTGAAATTAATTCTCAGGTCCATAGACTTGTGCCAAGTTTCTGGCTATTATATTGTAATGGTGGAGGTATGCTCTCTCCAGTCATCCATCTATTCCAGCCCTTGAACAGTTCTTCATAAGCTATTGAAAGCCACTTCTGAAAGATAATCCTGTAGCCTGTATAATTCATATGAAAGGCTTCCTGCCCTAAGCTCTATATCTTCATGTTTTGGGGTAGTTCCCAAAACCTCCTGAATATGCCTTTTGTGTGGATTTTTTCTTTCCTGTTTTCTGGTAGATCAACAGCACCACTAACTGCATTATTCACCTGTGTTATTTAATGAAAGAAATAAGCACTTAAATCTTTCTATTAGGTAGTTTTCAAATCAGATGCAGAAATCGTGTGTTATTGCACAATGTTAACTTTTGACTTCTTAATAGTTTACAGTTTTTCACAGCTCCTCTAAAAATTAAAATTCGGAAGCAAGAAAGGATACTTTGTGACTGATTAATTTCTTGATTCTCTTAAAGCGTGATGCATGGATTGCTCATCAATTTTGTAGAGTAATGTATCATGCCTCTTATAAATATCTCATTATCTTCTCTATGCAAACACATGTATCAGAAATACAACAGTTGAATGCACGCAGGGTTTGTATTTCTCTAGGGAAAAGTAAAACTTCAGACTCATTATAGTATCCCTGGGCCCAGTTGGTCGGTATACCAAGCATCACCTGGCTTACTGAGAGCCTCTTCTAGGTTCAGGGCATCAGTAAGTGCATCCTAATCAGCGTGTTAGGCAAGTATTCAGCTTGGTCAGGGCAAATCAATGTTTTCTCATTCTTTGTGAGAATGTTTTCCTTTGCTCCTTTATTTGCCATGTGAGTTAGAAGTTGAATTAATACATGAGGAAAAAGTGATGCTTTAGTTGTAGGGCTTGTTCACTCAAGCAAGAACCATGCAAATAATTTTAACATTCTTGATGTTTTCAACTTTTTGCTACTAATAATTTTCAACCCACACATTCAGCAAATATATTTTTAAACAAAAACAGAGATATAGTAAGTTAGAGGATGGGAGATTTTGGCAAAGGAGCCTGCAAAAAAACCCCTGTTTTTTGGAGAACCAATAGTTTCACAGAGACGTTATTGATTATGACAGTTATTTTCATAGAGCTACCATCTCAGTAATAATCAGAAAGTATTAGGAATTTATAGGAAAAGAATAGAAAACTAAACAAAGAACAAGCTGAACATTTGTAAGTCTGTGGTTCACCCACATCTTGAACACTGTACTGTTCTTATCCCCTCTTCTCAGAAAGGACATATTGCAGAAACGGAAAAGATTCAGGAAAAAGCAGTGAGGACGGTCTAAGGCAGGAAACAGCTTCCATACAAGCTGTGACTTGGTGGGCTGGCCACGTGTATTGGGTTTACGTGGCAAGGTTTTGGTAGCGGTGTGGGTTGCAGAAGATGTGTGGGTTGTGAGAAGATGCCAGAAACTGTCCCCATGTTGTACAGAGCCAATGCCACCCAGCTCCAAGACGGACCCACTGCTGGCCAAAGTTAAGCCAATCAGTGATGGTGGTAGCACCTCTGTGATAATTTATTTAAGAAAGGGTAAAAGCTGCTGTGCAACAGCACCTGGGAGAGAGGAGTGAGAAGATGGGAGGGAAACAGCCCCTCAAACACCAAGGTCAGTGAAGAAGGAGGGGGAGGAGGTGCTCCAGGCACCGGAGCAGAAATTCCCCTGCAGCCCATGGTGAAGACCATGGTGAAGCAGGTTGTCCTCCTGCAGACCATGGAGGTCCACAGTGGAGCAGATATCCACCTGCAGCCCATGGCGGACTCCATGCTGGAGCAGGTGGATGTGCCCTGAAGGAAGCTGCAGCCCATGGAGTGCCCACGCAAAAGCAGGCTCCTGGCAGGACCTGTGGACCCGTGGAGAGAGGAACCCATCCTGGAGCAGGTTTGCTGGCAGGACCTGTGACCTCGTGAGAGACCCACGCTGGAGCAGTCCATTCCTGAAGGACTGCACCCTGTGGAAAGGACCCATGCTGGAGCAGTTTGTGAAGAACTGCAGCCTGTGTGAAGGACTCACATTGGAGAAGTTCATGGAGGACTGTCTCCCATGGGAGGGACCACATGCTAGAGCAGGGGAAGAGTGTGAGGGGGAAGGAGCAGCAAAGACAATGCATAATGAACTGACCACAATCTCCACGCCGCATCCCCCTGCACTGCTCGGGGGGAGGAGGTAGAGAAGTCAGGAGTGAGGCTGAGCCTGGGAAGAAGGGAGGGGTGGGGGGAAGGTGTTTTTAGATTTGTTCTTATTTCTCATTATCTTACTCTGTTTAACTGGCAATAAATTAAATTAATTTTCCCAAGTTGAGTATGTTTTGCCTGTGAAGGTAATTGGTAAGTCATCTCCCTGTCCTTATCTCGACCCATAAACTTTTTTTTAATTTTCTCCCCTGTCCTGTAAATGGAGGGAGAATGATAGAGTGGCTTGGTAGGCACCTGGCAGCCAGCCAAGGTCAACCCACCACACCATGAAAAACAGACAGGGAGATGAGGAGCATGGAGGAGACAGGGATATAATAAATCTAAAATCATGAAAGCCATGGCAAAAGGAGATAGTGTTTGCTGCCTATTCCAATACAACAACTAGGGGCATCAAATGAATCTACAAGAAGCCCGTTACAAAATAGACAAAAGAGACAGTTCTTTGTGCAATGGGAGTCAGAACCAAGGAGCTTGCCGATAGGCAGTGCTGTGACTGATAATAGTTTACATGGGCTCAAGGAAGGAATGGGCAAGTACTTGGAAGAAGTATCTGTTGGGGGTTGGTAAACACAGAAACCACATCAGACTCTGGAAATCAGCTGAGCGGAAAACAGCTGGAAGCTAGGCAAGTACTTAGAGGAAGTATCATAAGTGTTCAAGGTAAGGTTGTGGATGGGGCTTTGAACAACCTGATCTAGTGAAAGATGTCCCTGCCCATGGCAGGGGGCTTGGACTAGATGATCTTTGAAGGTCCCTTCCAACTCAAACCGTTCTATAATTCTATGATTCTATATGGTTGTCCCTGTTATTGCTCTCCTCAAGCAGATGGCTACAGCCATTGGTGGAAACAGATTACCAGATCAGATGAACCCTTGGGCTTGCCCAATACTGATATTTTTATGAGGAAATATAAGAATGAAAGTTATAGATAGCTAGAGTTAGACAAGATGGATCTCACTCAGATTTCTGAGAGGTAGGAAAAAAGTCCAACGTGCGTATTTCAGGAGGAAGAAAGGGGCAAATGTTCCTCCTGGAAAATGCATCAGCTCTGAACATCACCTTTGTCCATACAAGCAGACATCTGGGTACAAATGGTGAGCATCATAATTGTTTTGAAAGCACTGCTCTGAAAAGACTGTATAAACATTGAGAAATAGGATCTTTCAACATATTGAGACCAAGAACAAAGTACAACACGAAATAAAATGATCTCTTTGCTAGGTCATTTCTAGACAATTTTCTTCAAAGATCAGGTCATTTAAGGTAAATCTGCATCAGTGAAAGGAGCAAGCAGTTTAGAGGCAGGCACTTCGATACATGAAAGATATTAAAATTGCCTCAAAGACTGTGAGTGACCTCTTTTCAGGCAGGTATTTTTGGTTTGTTTATTACAGTGTTTTTATTTTGTGTTTTTGAGTGATAACATATTTTGGCTAGGAAAAACAGTTAATCCAAACCAAAAAGCATCATTTTTTTAAACCTGTTATACTCCTATTCAATCTCCCATTGAATTAATAATACAAAATTAGTGTCTAAAGGAGTGTGCTGTGAGGGAAGTGGGGGGCTGAAATTCTTGCACCGCAGCCTAAAATATTATTTTAAGTTTTGACAAATAGATTAGTCATCTGCTTATTGATGAAGATAAAACAATATCTGTGTTACTTGAAATATATGGGTCCTTGCATCAAACTTTACGACTTTTCCTTATCTAGAATCAAAAAAATCATAGAATCGTTTAGGTTGGAGAAGACCTTTAAGATCATCAAGTCCAACCGTTAACCTAGCACTGCCAAGTCCACCACTAAACCATGTCCCTAAGTGCCATCTACATGTCTTTTAAATACATCCAGGGATGGTGACTCAACCGCTTCCCCGGGCAGCCTGTTCCAGTGCTTGACAACCCTTTCAGTGAAGAAATTTTTCCTACTATCCAATCTAAACCTTCCCTGGTGCAACTTGAGGCTGTTTCCTCTTGTCCTTACTTGGGAGAAGAGAGCGACATCCACCTCGTTACAACCTCCTTTCAGGTAGTTGTAGAGAGTGATAAGGTCTCCCTTCAGCCTCCTCTTCTCCAGGCTAAGCAGCCCCAATTCCCTCAGCCGCTTCTCGTAAGAGTTGTGCTCTAGACCCTTCACCACCTTCTTTGCCTTCTTTGGATGTGCAACTCTACTTATCATGTAACCAATCTTGAAAAAATCAACTTGCATTTAGCATCTTCAACTATTTTGACAGCTTGTAGGAAGAGGTTACTCACCACTGCTGGTAACTACTGCTTTCTCTTAGAACCGCTTTCTGAATGCCAGAGGGTTTTTGCAGTTTATTACCAGTCTCTTTTAAGTAACTAAAATACAATATGGAAGTCAGAGGTCTCCTTTACTGAGACCCCCAAAAATAAGGATTTCAGCATGGAAATCTGCCCAGTTTCTTTTAGAGTGAACACTAACACAAAGAATTTATTCTATTCTTTGCAATCTTGTCCTCTCTCAGGTTTCTCTTGTATACGTTGATCATCAGTTGGCCTTACAGACTTTGCCAAGCTTCTTGCTACTGATGTGTTTGAAGAAAGATTTTGCATTTAGTTTTAATTCCTTTTGCCAGTTGCTCTTCAAACTCTCTTTTGGACCCTCCTAGTTATGTTTTTACATTTAATCTGCCAGAGTTTGTGACCATTTCCTTTTCCTTAGGTTTGACACAGCTTCAGCCTACTGAGGGGTGCCTCCTCATTTCTAATAACCTCCCTTACCAGCTGTACCTCATGACTTTTCCACCCTTTCTAAAAATACTTTTAGAAAAAATCTGTGGTACGCATTCATCAGTGCTGCTCCGTCAGTAATCTCCCCACTCTCTGTAAGGTTTTAATTTTCTTAGCTGCTCATTTTAAACAAGTTTCTTCATCTTTGTGTGGCTCTACTTCTTGAAATGGAGCAAAACGGCAGCACATCTTCTTGGCTTTTGTTGCTCCCGTAGGGATACAGAGTTTCACAAGTGCGGTTTTGAGCCAAGCCACGTGTGATAGTCAGGACAAGGTTGAGGGAGGTGTCCCACTTTGTGGCCTGCCTTCACAGCTGCTTCAAGATGTACTTATTGATGGCCTCATGAAAATGTGAACTCTGTGTTATGTACCAGTGTGAATCTTCGTAAGGGTAATTGAAGGCTCCTACTGTTCTTGTGTTTCCTGCCCTTTCTGCCTCTAATCCCTCATGGCACAGCAGTCAGTGCTGCCATCCTATCTGGGTGGTCGGTAACATCTTATGTTCTTCCGATTTAGGCCTTGAATTTTGGTCCCTAAGGACATTGAGGCACTTGATCAGGTAGGTAGTTTGTCAGTTTTGATTCTTATCAAATTGGGCTTCTCTGGTCCAGTGACTGTTAAGAGGATGAGTGTAGACATGAGACCATGAGGCAGGAAGGGAGCAGCAACAGAGTTCAGGGAAAGGGGTTCTTGCTCCAGGGATTCACCCAGATTTTCTCCACAGTCAGAGGAGAGGGGGGGTGTCTTCTAAAGAAAAATTAATCCCACTTTCTTTGGAATAAGATTAGACAGTTTATTCTTAAAGTTAGATTGGCTGCTTCTAGGTTATTTTTCCATTTGCAAAATACACTTTCAAGCTTTCACCGATGAAGTGCCTAAAGTGTGTCGCCAGGGAAATACAAGTCTGTGGTGTACACTGGTTGGGTTACCCTCCTTCCTCCTGCTGAAATCAGTCCAATTAACTCCCTTTTAAATTTTGAGGACAGAGCTTCTTAGCCGGAAGGGCTCACATGGGGAGGGCAGCAGAAATAGGATACAGTGGTTCTGGTGCTTGGTCCAAGGACCTATTTTTATATTAAATACTTAATGGGTAAGAGAAATCCTTGGAATACAGACTGTCTGCCAATAAAGTAACTTTACTCCTCAACTCTCTCAGTCTTGGGCTAGTTCTGCTCTAAGCATGGAAGCACAGTTCCAGGTGCCTGAAGGATTTTGAAGTCTAGATTTCGAGGGTTAAAAATTTTACTCTTTTCAGGGAGACTGGATCACTTCTTTACAAAAAGAGATATGGATACACAAGGATGGGGAAAAAAAGGATGAGAGTTGTATTTTTATGCCTGATGCATATAAAAGAACCTACCCCCCCTTAAGTAGCTCAGAGAGATACATTATTAATTTAAGAGGTTCATGCCAGTTATATTGATTCAGCAATAGAAATAACTGGTTTTGCCTAACACATAAAGCTTAATATTTTGCAATAATTAAGTGATTAATCTGGGAGTATTTCTGTGAGACAGCAAGCTTTATGTACCATTCCAGTTGTAAAGGTGTAGGCACTAAACCATCTCTGGTTTGAAGGTGAGGAAAGCTATGGCAGCCCACGACAGCTGGCGAACTGCCTATAAATACACAGAAGATGGTTTCAGCAGCTGCTGTGACTTACCAAATTTAAAATCAACTTTCTTATGCATTGAAAGATAAAAAGACAAATTCTTGGTGAATGGCCCAAATAATGAATGTCTTTACAAGTTTTGGTCAATTTCAAATTTGGCAGACAATTGATGGAGTTGCAGTATTACTGCCTGAATTCTTCAATGCTAGACTAGAAGCAGCTCCTTGTGGGCTTCCTAAGCACAGACTGTGCTGTTTTGTTCTGGATCTTTTTTATGACCATACTCAGAGGAAGTATTTAATGGGTGACAATTCGTAGATTTGAAATCAATTTTCAGTGTATATGACCCTGTAGACTACATTTCATAAGCAACATCATAGGGATTTTAATGACTACCTTTAAAAAAAAATGTAGAAACTTTTATAGTACTTTTACTTAGTAAAAATATTAAACTTCCACTGATATGTGTGTTCCTGTTTAACAACCCAGTGAAGCTGCTTAAACCAACAACTCCCACTACAGCCAGAATTATTCCTTATCTGTAATCTCATATATCTAAGAATTTGTATTTTTTTGTTACATTTCATGTCATGTAGATTTTCATACTGTATTGTCTGAGCGGCTTTCTGAAGTGCAGAAGGTAATGTGACTAGCATCCATCATATCTACTCTTGCATCTATTCCCTATGGGAAAAATGAGAATAGTGGACATGCTTTGAGTTTATAAATGAAGTCGAAGCTGAAAATAACTTTTGCACATAGATGCCCTTTGGTTATTCAGGAAATACATTCCAAACACTTAACCCTGGAGAAAATGATGTCTCTAGTGCAGATGAGCTTCACCCTCACTGTAGAAAATTTCAGCATGTCAGAGAAACAGTGCTGTTGGCAATGTTGCTAACGCTGCCCTTTCAGTTAACCTTGGTTGAAACAATGGCGTACTTGAAGATAATAACTGAGACCTTGGGCAGGAATAAATACTGTACAGAGAGCCGGTTCAGGAAGCAGAGGACAGATTTGCTACCCAAACAGTAGAAAATGTTGTTTGAAGGAGGTGCTACAACATTTTGAACTTCTTGGTGTTTTCTAAGTGCTGAAGGCTACAAAACCAAATATGCTGTGTTACCTTGCTCAGCTCTGAATACTTCATGAGATAATATGATCACTGCCCCCTGGCATGAAACGGAGGACTTCATGTCAGTGAAGAAAAGCAATCCAACTGACAGGCTGATGTCACTAGTTGTGGGTGCCTCTAGCAAAAAGATTATTTCAGGCTGACTTTTAGGTGTCTCCTGATAAAATACCAGCTCTAATGCCATGCTCTGGCTAAATAGAAATACTATCCAGCTAAGAAACAAGATCTAGCTTTTTCCAGCTAGAGGGATTGTTTTTTCTGGTATGGGCATCTCCCGGGAGCCCGGCCATTAAAGCTAACATAAGAATTAGTCTGACACCTTCCCACATCCTCCAGTTGATCTAAATAAATAAATAACATCCCTCTGAATATCCAAGAAGTAATCTCTCCATGCCAAATTTTGCTCCTAAGCTGTGTACCTATTATTTTTAACTCTGTGGGCGTTGCTTTTCTATAACCATGGCTGGAATTTGGCCCTTAATAGTGACTGTGTCTTCACTCTTTCTAATGTAGGTCAAGAGAATAAATTAAATGATGACATTGTGCTGCTTACTGTGGCATCCCCCAGGAGTTTGTGTGGTCCCTACTGATTGCCTTGAATCATTAATCAAAGGGTAACTGCACTGCACAGCCCACAATATATTCTCAGCAGGCACATGCATTGATGATGCTGCACGAAGAAAAAAGACTTAATTGCATTGACAGTACAGTTTTTTCACAGTTTAGAGTGTTTATCAAAATTGTGCTTGTAGCATCTAAAAATATTGTAATTAATGCAGCTTTTGGCCTCTTCGCACACTGTTTTCTTTTTAGTTTCTTCTGTTAAAGAAGACAGCTGTTTGCTAGGAAAACAAATTCATCTCTTTTCCGTCTCTCTCTCGCCTCCTGTTTTGTATTTGAGTGCATCAGTAGGAGGCTCACAGTTTGTTGTAAATGTTCATTCACAGTTTCTGCAGATTCCTACATTCATATTCAGAAAGGCAGAATATTTCAAGATGTCCTTCATATCAAGTTACTGTTACTTCACATTAGACTTGCGGAATACAAAATACAGATTCTAGGGGCTTTGCTTCTCAAGGCAAAACAGCGATCCTTAAGGGAACAAAACCCACTTTCCTTGAGGAGAGTGTGAAAATTTGGGTCAGCCATTTCTTTATTCTTCAATGGCTTCCTTTCATTGCTGATCTAAATGTGGCTTGTGGGTATTAACATGCAGAGTATATTACAGAGTAAGGAAAGCAGACCTTCTTTGGTCAGACAAAGCATCTGCAAGAGAAGGTGAGGGAGGTGCTGGTGAGTCGGCTTGTGACACCACTAGGCAGTTGGGCCTTGGCTCCTGGGCAGGCAAGGACGGTGCTTTTCTTTTCCCTATTAAACATTCAGGCCGCAAGGACAAGAAAGCACACAAAAGTGTTCCGTGTGGTTTGGGCCACCAGCACAGGCTGTTGCTCCTGTGCTGGGCAGCCTGTGCACATATGGGGACCTGCAAACCCATGAGAAACCCAACCTGCTTAGCGGCGAGCAGGCTGGGAGTAAGAGTGCAGTGTATGCCCTCCTGTGCAGAGAGCGACAGGAGCAAAGGGAATTTGTAATGGAAAGAGATCTGATTTAGGCTAAAAAAGATGCTGGGAAAAAAAATCTGTTTGAGCATCAAGAAAAAGGAGACTTAACATCTGTTTTGCTCACACTTCTATAGAAAAACAGTATTATCGTGACTCATTTTTGTCATCCATCCACTACTATTAACCATTGTAAAGTGCTTTGCTGCTTCAACTATCCGCATCAGGTTTTCAAATGTTCCAGTTCCTACATATTGCCTTGTAAATCTTCTGTTGCAGTGAAAAAGGCTGTGTATGTAACAGAGCTTTGCAAGGCTGCAATTTCACTCAAGTGACTATTATTACCATATAGACTGCAAGGGTAAAGCTCAAGTGGTGCAGTATATGAAATCCTGAGGTTAAATAATGGACTTTGCCATAATGTTACCCTGGACTTTATACTTCTGCTGCTGATGTAGGACTTGAAGCTCTATTAAGATAGGAGCCCATTGAAAATCTTTATCATTGTCTGGCATAAAAGCCTGCACTATGTACACACGCAGAGCGAAGGCTCAAGATTGCAGAGGAGGTAGAAGTACTTTGAGTACTTTCTGCTTTGTGAATGAAGATATTTGGAGCCAAGCTGCCACTACATTGCTAGTATATGGTGCATGCGAGAATCAAGATTATTTTAAAGCTTATTAGTCTATTAGGCCATTTAATTAAATGATCCTATGACAGTTTAAATAGCTAAGCATTAGGATCCACAACAGCTAAAAAGGTACCTGTTGAGCAGTACTGGAGCTGGAATCAGGCAAGATACTGGTCCTGCGGTGGAGCCTGCACTCACCTAAGCCTATGCCCACCGCAAGAAAAGCTGTATGAATTAATCAGTAACACATACATAGCACTAAAGAAGGAAATTAAACATAATTAAAGAATAAAATTCACAATAGTTAACAGAGAAAATTAATTCAAATAAAATATATTTTAAATAATTAAGATTTTAATGAAGGTGCTCTTAACAAATCTTAATAGACATTCAATGCACTTCATTCTTTCTCCTTTAGTATATTAAAGTGGTATTTTGTATGGGACGGAACAACTTCAAAATTTCTGTATGGTAGTCTTCAAGAAAATGTATTGAACAGACAGATTATTTAGGCTATCAGTTGCTATAATCTTCCAGAATAATTTAATGTCTTTGGAAAAAAAGATGCCACTTTCTTTTCCAGTACAAACTCTGCTCTTGGAAGTGCTGCCTTACAGATTAGATTAAACTTAATGCACGTGGATTTTGAGTCTTAAAACCACTAAAGAAGCAAGGTAACCCTAGAACTGATAGTCCAGCTTGTGCTGGCATCTCTTGTCATTCATTAGCAAGACAGCAATAAACTGTAGTGATTAAGCCACTGCTATTAAAATTACATCAGGACTTCCGTTTAAAAGGGGTGAAAAATACCAACATTATGTACCTGATCCTATATCAACTGTTGAAATGGACAGTGGTCTTTGCATTGCGAGATTTTTTTTCTTTGTATAATGTGGAGAACGAAGGGTGCAGCTTATGAATTTTCCTTTGTCTCTGTTATGGAAAACTATAGAAGGAAAATTATTTTGTAACTGAAAACTATTTTCTGCCTTCAGAAAGCATGGCACTGTAAGGTGTTAGATGAATAGGAACAAAGCCTTGCTTTGCATTGAGCTGTTGTTTTGATTTATGACTGTAAGCTGCTGCTGAGGCTTTTCCAGCCTTTCAAAGAGGCCTTCATTATGGATGAGAATACTGACATTTGAAAGCCCTCTTACATGCTGATGCTGGGAAGTGCCAAGACTGGCTTCCCTCTCCCCCAGCCATGCCCAGCTTCATTCACTTCTTAGCAGAGCCCCCTTTTCCTTCAGCATAGCAGGGAAAGAAAAATGGCAGAAAGAGAAACATTGCTCATTAAAGCTTAACCTAAATATGTACGTGGATTTTTAAATAAGTGAAGTAGCAGCTTTTTAGCCAGTCGTCTGACAGCCTCCTGTTTCACTGGCTCGCCCAGACAGGGGGCGGTGGGGCAAGTCTGGTGTACCACAGGTGGCTTCAGAAAGCTGCCCACAGCCCACGCGGATCTACCATGCTGAGGGCAAATGCTCTGCTCGCAGCCCAGCGTCAGGCTGCCTGCAAACGCTCTGACCCACAGCATGAACGCTCCCGCTTCTCCTTCTCCTTTCCCCGACCCACGCGTGCAGCCAGAGGGATGCCGTGATGCCATCTCACTGCAGTGATGTATCAAATGTCTTCAGGCAAGACTACTATCGCTCCCTTAAAGAAGTAAGTGTGAAAGACATCAGAAAAGAAACCGTAAATGCTGGGCCGGGATCAGCCTGAAAGAGAAACTGCAGTTCGCAGATTATTGGTTACAGTTTGTTCAAGGCAGGGTCATCTCTACTCAGGCAGGCTCAGCTTTTTACTGCTGTCCTTGCCCCTTGTGTGACCCAGCAATTTACAGAGCCTTTGAGAAAGATTGTCAACTTTAATGAAAATACAGAAGTAAACCAGCAATTTGAGTTCAACCTTCACTCTAATATTGCTACTAGCCTGTATCGTTTAAGCGGGCTTTTGTCCTGTGCTATTTTTAAAACACTTAGTAACGTCAAATGCTAAAATGCAGGTGCTATTACTGATTTTTAAACTGTACAGTTACACTAACATTACGATTCTTAAAATATTCCTGTCTAAATTTACCACTGAATGATGAAGTTTGGGTTGGAACTCCACAGGAATCGGTTCTGGGGAAGCACAAACCAGGGTAGGTTGCAAGCGGTTCCTGTCAAGCAGCCATTCAGATAAATGAGGTGCCAATGGCTTTACAAAAAGCCAAATTGTTATTTTCAATAAGCGACTGCTGCACAATACACCTGCTGGTATCAACATCTAGTGATAAAAAGTGATCTAAGGCTGATGTCTGTTATACTGAAAAAAGATCTGGAAAATGGATTTTTTTCATGATGCATATACTTTGGAAAAAGGAGTTTTAAACAATTCACTATACAAAAGCTTAGTCTGTTCCTGCTCTTTAACACAGAGGAGTAATTTTGAGTGATATTTCAGCTGTCGATAGATTTCAAATGTTGTTAAGGTTTTTATTCCTCATTTAAATCATACACTAAACTCCTTTAGCAGTCACAGGAGTTAAGGACAGTGCTGAATGCTGTATCTCTTGTTCCTTACTAACCTAACACATAATTCTGTGCGTATAAATGATATACAAACTTCCTTAGTTACCAAAAAATGTAAAGGTTTTGAACAAAGCCAAAGAATATTTACTACAGCGTCTATGATATTTTATTTTTCCTTTGCTCATGGATTAATTTATCACACATTCAGACGATGTGTGCTTGGCAGACTGCAGGACCATTGTGAAACTTATGAGGAATTCATGTGAATATATATTTCCTTTGAAATATAGAAACAAACTTATACCAGCCCTCCGTTCTAGGGGAAAGGCAAAAAAAACCCCAACAAGCCAACAACAAAAAAAAAGAAAAGAAAGAAAATATTTCTAGGTCCATGACTGAAAATTGCTTTGGTCCTTGTACTTCTGTGGCCATGCGTCTTGGCAGTTTAACAGCACTAGATGCTGTTTGTGGAGTTACAGCGTTTGCTGCCCTTAAATCCGGACTCCACATCTTTCCATCATTCTTTGATACACTGGTAAATCATATAGACCGAGTCATTGGACTAGCACTCCATAATCCGCAGGGCTAATAATAGTGGGTCACAATCCTTCGTCAGCCTCACTTGGACATTCATACGGTTTCTGTGGTTTTGGATCAGATCCTGGTATTAATACAAGTGTATTAATCTTTCCACGCTCTAACTTGTCTTGAGCACACATGTACAAATTTGTCTTGCCGCTCACCCCTGCAGTGTTTCAAGTATTTCTGGGGCTTCACTGCAGTTCGCCACTGTGTAACCAAGTTTACTATGGGGCTTTGTTTCCGTATTACCCACACACAAACAATTATTAGCTGGATCCAGATGAGACCATTTCCTAATTGGAGACCATTTCCTAAAGTGCTATTTTTCTCCTGTCTTGCTGAATACAATACCACCACCCCTCCCTGCAGACTTGCAGTGTCCCCCAGGCACCCAGTGTGTTTCAAAACATCAGTAGCAGCACCAGACTCTATTAACGAGGTAGGACTACTCATTACATCTACAGCTACCCCAGTAGGGTTGGTACTATAAGTCTCCTCTGGCTGATCATACTTTAATCTAATAATGTCTCCCAAAGGGTCAAGCAAGGGGACCTGCCCAATCTTAAAATCTGACTACTAGTGGGGCTGAAAGTGTTGCTTTCGTGTTGCCAGAGATCACCTGCACTGGTTTCACAGCCTAACTCTTGAGATCTTCTCTTTCACTTCTAGCGCACAGTTTTGCCAACCTATGCAGAAAGGTGGTAAGCAGTTCTTAATCCATTTGGCTGTATCTTCTCCCAGGCGCTCTGTTTTTTATTCCAAACCCTATCATTGATCTATTTCAAATGCCATCTTCATGACTCATCCAGCACGCCTGGAAAAATAAAAAAGAAAAGACCCTCTGTGCCATCCTGCAGGCAAGCCCCATACGCAGAACCGCAGGCGTCCATCTTGTCCTTCCCTTCCAGGGGCCTGGCTTGTTTGCCCTCAGGGCCAGTATTAGCAAGCATATTAACAACTTGTATTTCTTTTACTATTGGATTTATTTGCCTTCTCCTTTTTTATTACGTTCCTTAAGCTCTTCTCCTTCCTGGAGAGATTTCCCAACCCAGCCAGCCTGCCTTTCCAAATTCACCTGGTTTATGTTAGCAGGGTTCAGAGGCCCCGTAATCATGTGTAATGGATGAGTGAATCCTCCAGTGTCACAGTTCTGAATATTAGCTCACCATAACTAGATGCCACCTCCCTCCAGCACCAGTTTAGCAGCTATGGACGGTAACGGCTTTTAACAATATGTGACTCTGGAGCCATTTGGTTTTTGTTCCTCCAAATGAAGCCCTACAGACACCAAGCCAGCTGCCTTAACACATCTCAGCACTGGCTGTAACCATGTGATTCCCCGTGGCTGATGTTTCTGACAGTTCAGCATTGCTCATGACCCATTTGGTGGCCACACAGGCTGTCTAAGCCAAGTGATTTTGATCAGCGTTGGTCAAACCAAGCTGTGCTTCTTAAGCCGCCAGCCACCCCACATAGGTATTGCTCTTCAAAAGGCCCAATTCTTTAGCCAAAGCTTAAATCTGAGTAGTAGCTGCTTGTATTTCAATGGTCGCAGTCTCAGTGGCCTTTCTTTCTTGTATTTTTACCTGCCCTGCTATTTTTACCACTACAGGTCGCCCTTATTCATTCATATGCCTGTCCCTCATCATGCAAAGGGCCATATGGACTCCAGGGTCGTGGGGGTGATTTACTTTCACAAGGTGCAGTCCCAGGTGGACTGGGATCATCCCAAATGTCTCTGTGCCAGCCCTCAGGACCCCATTTTGCTATCTGTCATCTGGTTTGGACTGCAGCCACTCTACCCATTGTACCCAGTCACTTCTGTTTAAGCTTCTCAGTTATCTTCCTGTAAGAGTTGTGCTCCTCACCTTCCCATCTCCTCTCCCGTGTTTTCTCCACCACCACTATAACAGCTGCCTTAGCCTGAGCCAACTCACAGTTTGCTCTTTCTCCCCTCCCATTTCTTTATACCTGAAACTTCTTTCTTCAGTCTCTCCTCCCACCCTCACCATCCTCTCTTAGCAGCGGCTGTTTTTAGCCCTTCTGCAGCAAAGGTACATTCCCTGGCCTTGTATTTCCCAGCGTGATCCCTGCAGCATTTGTTTTCCTCCCCTAATGCTCTGCTCTTATCTTCATGTGCTCTCACGAGCTGCTGCCTGCTGCCCAGCATTCCTCCAGCCCAGGCTGGCCTCCCTATTAACTCCTCCTTTCCCATAAGCGATCCACTCTTCCCCAGGCCCTCAAAAACTCATACAACTTTACTTAAAAGACCTTTAAAAGCCTCAGATGTCAGCATCCCACTGTCCTGCCTGTGCTTCTACCACAGAAGCCATAGTAGTCTCTCTCCTTCAAAGGCCATGACTGTGTTCGCTGGTGGATTTGAAAACTCCTTCACTGTCCTGCTTTGGCATACGTGGGTTATGACCTTTTTACCAACCTGGTATTCGAGTGTCCTTGTTCGCTGTATGTGACAATGATACAATTTCTATTTCTGCTCCACTCGCATTCTTGCTCTTATAGCCTTGGTTGTTGAGTTGCCTGCATTCTCCACCAACCTGTTGCAAGAAAAACGACGCTTTTTGCTGCTTGCAGGACCCACCTGGTACAGAGTGGACGAAAGAGAACAGGACTGATTTTTTACTAAACAAAATTGAAAAAAATGGATAATTGCTAGCATTTCTGTTGCGCTAGGCATTTTTTGGGATCACTTACTTGTATATCAATATGGCCAAAGTCGCAGGGAGGAGACAATTAAAGGGGAATCAGTCCTTGCCTGGAATCTCACATGGTAGGTGGACTTTTCTGTCCGGTGCTCATTGTATTGTCCGTGTACTATTTTACCTTCACGTTGTTCTTTATGTGGTGGACTTTCCCAGTAAAACACTCTTTGTGTAGTCTGACCAAATTTGGGTTGTTTTGCACCATTCACTTTGCAGATAGTCGTGTGTACACAACTACATTATGTATCAGTGAAATGTTGTTTTGTGAGGTGGCCTTAGTTTTGCAGCAGCTTTGCAAAGCATTTAGGTCTACTAATCTGCTAAGCTCCTGAGAGCCCATGGCAGCTGTGCTCTGCAGCGGAAATAGTCATGGTCAGCAGCAGTGACCGGGATTTTCTGCACTGGATATTGTCCACTTGTAGGAAAAGCTAAGTGGAACTGAAGTGGTTTGTGGGCTCTTTCGGTTGTATCATGAGAATTACAGTTGCATTCCTCATTTAAAGCTTTCGGACATGAACAAGTCTGTCAAGTCACTAAAATTATTAGGGAGTTACATTGATTCTTTCTTTAACAGGGAAAAGCTTGGGATGAAAACTACAACCAGTAAAAAGGCTCCAAAGTAAGACGAAAAAAGTTGGGTTTACTTTAAGTTTTGCGGTGAGGTTTTCTTTAGTGAATCTGGAGGGGGGTTGTCTATTGATTGTTAGCCCTATAACCAGCCCTATAGGGCGTCTGGTTGTGAGTGTTGGCCACACGAGATTAAATTTCATTGTGGTTTTTATCTTGTCTGTGCTCAGTTTCCCATTCAGTTTCATCAAGATTGAGCAAACCTATGGACTAAATTAATTGTACATAATTTTCCATGTATGGAAGCGGTGTCAGTTTTTTATTACTTGACATCACAAGTGTTTTTGGCTTACTCTTAGCAAATATCCTCTGCAATGTGTGGGTTTTAAGATGCTCCTAATAGACCTAAAATTGTTAAGGCAGTGTTTTCTGTTCTCTTGTCAGAACTGCCAGTTTTGACAAGGAATATACGCTGGATTTACTGCTTTTGTTTTGTATTTTACACGTGCTTTGGTCAGCTAAACTGGTTTCGTCTCTCTGCTTTTTTCCTATTGATGACAAATGTACAATTCTGGAAGTCTTGGGCTATTCCGTACCCTCTTCCCGCTTGCAACTGAAATATTGGTTATAACTCACCAGAGATTATTCCTTGCAGGTTTGCTTTGTAGGGTCCCCAGGAGTCTTACTGGTGTTTGTGGGAGGAAGAAACTGCAATACATGCCCCCGCTTGCCAGAGCTTTCTGATTTATGGTTGCCAAAGTCTACCAGTTAACCCCATTTGATTTAGGATTTCCAAAGGAATAGGGAAGCTGGTACAAATCAGATGACTCAATCACCTTCGCTAACTATAGAGTTTTTAAAAACTCTTAGAATAAAAAGGATTTTTGTTAATGAAAATGGGTATGAAAAAATAGCACATATTGAAATTAATATGGTTTACTCCTTAACTATTTTAGTACTGGCTAATCTGTGAGGCTGGCCATTTAAAATTCTTAGGATCAGGAATGATGTAGCGCTGCTGTTGGAGAAGGCTGTTACTGGAATGTTCAGCAGACCGTCTCTGACCTCCCTTGCTTTTTTGGCAGGTTCACCTGGAATCTCCCTCTTTCTTTTGAGAGAAAAGAGAAAGACTAGAGGTAGAAAAGGCTAACATAGTTCATTCCTTGTGAATTCCCTGTGCTCCTTTCTGCCCTGCTCAAGACAGAAAGCCTTTTTCTACTGAGCCTTTCTTATAAAGGTTAAAGTTATAAGGTTGTAAGGAGCCTTGTGACTGGGCACAGAGATATCACAAGAAATATGAGAGGTTACATTATTACATTCATTCCTCCTCAAAGGTGGTTCTTTTGGGGGGATCCACATGTGGGTTGCATGGTTTGCATTCATGGATTCTTTGTGAAGGTGGCTTTGAAAATTTTCAGGATTTATCATGTGCATAATCACACATGTATCTAACAACACGACTGAAATTTGTTTCACCCTCTCCCTAACATACACATTTTAAACATGGTACACAAATGAGTATTGACCCTGAGAAGTCAAGCTTGGATTAGTTTGCACCTTGTACTCCTGTTTGATTTTGGATAACATTCTGAGAACAAAAGATGTCCTTTTATTATGCACCTACCTGAAAATGAAATAACTCAAAAGGGTGCTAGCAGGGACTTTGTCCTGAAAACTGAAACTTGCTATTAAAATTGGTCAGATTATTCCTTTCTTTAAAACATGTGAAAAATGTCCCCCCACATACAAAAAACCAGCTTACAGACAGTCATTATCTGAAATGCATGAATTTCAGATAGGATTTAGATCATGGAACCATAAAAAAACCACCACCACCAAAACCTTATAGAAAATAAGGGGTATGTGTTTCCTGGTTTTGGTAGCCAATGACCTGTCAATTTTCTTATTTCAAGTATGGAATAATTGTAATATCTTTTATTTTGCTTTTTTTTGGAAAGTGCCATTTTGAAAGAACAGGAAATGCATATTCAGTTATGATGTCACCTGTTTATTCTTGTACTAAATTTGTATAACAAACAACATCCTTTCACTCAGATTTGTAGAGAAACAGTACTCTACCAAAGAAGGATATAAACCCCCCTAACCCTGGCTGGGCCCATTTTTAGGTAAGGACTTACAAGAAGTTGAAGTGCTTTAGTGTAAGTTCGTAGGGTGCATTTGCAAGAGATGAGAAAAATGAGCTAAGCTCTCTGGTTTTCCTCTTCTTTGACCTAGCCATTGAATAGCTTGTAACATTTCTTGAACTGCATTGGAAGACAAAAACATGTACTTTAAAAGGACTAGATAAAAGGCTACAATTATCTGAGAGATGGGCAGATACAAAATGTTCATTCTTCACAGTCTGTGCTTTCATTTGGAAATGTTTGTGCCCTCCGTGCAAAGAATACAACATTTACGTTTATGACAATACCCGTATCTATTGTTATGGATGTATGTCTGACAATACGTGTATGCCAAGTCAAATTTAGGTTCGCAAATATTATTATTGTTCCTTGTTGAAAACAGATATCACTGTACTTGATAACTTTGAGTATATTAGTATGATAGCAAATGGAGAGTTTATAGGTTTGTGTTTACGAATAGTTGGTCTTCACTTCAAACGTCCTTTCTCATTGTACTATAGCAAATTCAGTGCTTCACTGAGGAAGGTGAAATATTAGGAGGGACTTTGTTTCTTCACAGCTGCTGCTAGATGGGAATAGGTAGAAGTATGTATCTTAGAAACTTGTGATTTAACAGTGTTGGTTTTGAGGCTGTTTAACAACCACTGATGGCTGATGTAGAACAACAAAAAAAAGTTCTTTGCAGTCTAAATTTTGTTCTTATACCTCGATGATGTTCAGATTAATCAAACAATTAAATTTAAACCACAACAAATGTAGAAAGTGCTTTTCTTGAAAACAGATTACAATTTGATTCTGACCCAAATAAATTATTATTTTTAGTTTTGCAATGAGAATATGCTCTTACACCAACAATATATGCTATCACTGTATAAAACATACAGCTGTACATCTAATAAATGAAATGTGAGCCTCTGCTCATTGAGTACGCTGCCATCATTGGCTTAGCTTAGTAGGAGCACGATAACTTGAACTCCTCTAATAGTTCATTTTATCTTTTTTTTTTTTTTTTAATAACCTTAAATCCCACACTCTGTTTTGTGTTTGTTTTGTTTGGTTTGGTTTTTTTAGTTAGTTTGCTTCTTTTGCATTGGCAAAGAGCCTCAATATTTCCTTGCATTGACTGCAAAGTTTTGTTATTGTTCAATCAGGGCTTTTACATGGTGCCCCCAACCTCGCAGTGGCTAACCTTAAAATGATGAGGCATCCCTGAGCATAGGAGAAAAGAGGGTGTAGAATGGGGAAGGAAAGCTTTTAATAAATGAGGAAAACTTAAACTAAAATTTGCCAAAAATTATTCTTACAGCTAAAATAAAATCAATTGAAAGTGTAGTAGCTCTACTTTAATTTAATATTTGTTTTGCCATTAAAAAAAAAAAAAAAAAAGGCAAGGAATTTAACATGCAGGAAGTTTCCTACTGCAGAACTACCAGGAAAGGGAGCAAGAAACAAAGAGAACTTTAAGAAACTAATTGAGTGTACTTTCTTGGAGATGTAAGAATAAGTCCTGATTACAGATAGAAGCTCTTCCAGGATGTTCGTGTTCCATCCAAGCCCTTGATATTGTCCCATACCATCCACACTCCTCCCCAGCTGCAATGACTATTTCATTTTATTTCATTTTATTTAAAGGTACCTAGCTATTACCTACATTCTACACATCTCATCTACATGTTCTCTCGATAACGATACGTAACATGACTCTGAGTGAACGGAAGCCTAAAACAAGAAACTGAAGAAAAGGAAGGGCAGCTTATGATTTTGGGGACGGAATGTTTGACTTCCCACTGGTTAAGGCTTAACATCAAGAAAAACCCCAAACCACCAAAATCAATGTTCAGAATGTGTATGGCTACAACTGAGCCTTTAGCTGTGAATTTTTTTTTAGGTTGGGTAGGTGGATGGCACCCCCACCAGCCTCGTGAAGGGCAGCCTTTTCAGGGGGCCCGCTTCATTCACCTGGATTCCAGAATTAATTCCTCTGAACCCTCACCCACAGTATTTCCCTTTACTTAAGGTTTACCTTATTTAATTTACCTGACTCTCTCCTTCCATCTTCATACAATCATAGAGTCATAGGATGGTTTGGGTTGGAAGGGTTCTTAAAGATCACCTAGTTCCAACCCCCCTGCCATAGGCAGGGACACATTCCCCTAGACCAGGATGTTCAAAGCCCCATCCAACCTGGCCTTGAATGCTTCCAGGGATGGGGCATCCACAACATCTCTGGGCAACCTGTTCCAGTGTCTCACCACCCTCGTTGTAAAAATTCCCTTTTTAGCTGTTTTCCTGCATTACTGTTCGTATTTGTACTGCTTCCAGAGGTGCGCTTAGTAACTACTCCCATTATGAATGCTGTCTTTGTAGGTTTTCTGGATGCCTACACGAGCCTTTGAACAGCCATCTGGTGAAATGTGCTATGGCTTATTATTTACATGGCATTTCACTATGCCTCCATAAGCTTCAGTAATATAACAGAGACCAACATGTTCTACTGAGCAACACACTGAAACCAAGTTGTATAGCATGCTGTATCCAACTGTTAGAGAAAAGGAATCGATATTAAGCTGTAGGGCAATTCCCCTAGAAAATAGGAAAGTTAATTTTTACTTTTGCTTCGTGTGATTCTTGCTTGCTTTTTTTTTTTTTTTCTTTTAGGAGGTACAGTCAATCTCAGCAGTTGCCATAGGCAGTATCTTCAACTTTGGACTTTTTACCTTAATCCTCACCCCCTTTCTGGTTTAGATAATTTGTCTTTAGGGATATTCTATTTTGTTTTCTTTACAGCAAGTTACAGGAATAGAAGTGCTGGGAATGGAGTCATACAAGTTCCCCAACATAACTTACAAAGGATTATGCCAAAGCTGTTAATTTTCTCTGCTTCCATTGATGCAATTTGGAATCATTATGATGCTGGCAAAGGAGACTATTTAACCACATTGTTCTGTTGCTATTTATAAATGGGATCTCATTTAAATTTAGAACACAAAACCTTCCTGGATGGAAAACTGCCATCTTTTCTATTTGCACGCAGTGCAGTGCAAGGGATCCGATCTGATCACTGTCAATATCACTGCTGCAATACTGATGATAGCAATAATGAGAATAGCATGGAGTTGCCCGTAGGGCTCAACTCTGTAACCTTGTCGCATGCAAACCTATGCCCTCATCAGTATGTGGAGTTTTATAGAGACTGTGTGTTTAAATGGATGCGTTTATCACAGATCGTGGGGCATCTGATGTTCTGACTGTGGTGTACCTCAGAGCCGTGGGAGCTCTCAGCTCCCAGAAGTGCCTCCTGGCTGCACCCTGACAGCATCCCGGGATGCATGGTGGATGCCTACCCTCTTCTTTCCTCTTTCTTCTCCTGCTGACCCTCTCTTTGTTCCCCTGGGAAGCAGGCTGGGTGTTTGGACAAGGGGAGGTGGGAGAGTGGGGAGCACTGGGTGCTCCCTGAGCCTGCACTGCAGTTTGGGTGTAACTAACGGGAACTGGCTTGTCCACCCTGTATTTTCATGGCTGCCAGCACTGGAAAAATAGGCTAAAAAGAGTCAGAACTGTTGCTTTGCTGCAAATGTACAGAGAGGAAATATTGTTATTAAATAGGACTATATGTAGTCCAAATTAGATATTTTGGATGTTGATATAACTAATCTCTCTCAATCTGTTCAAAGTCTCGCTATGGTATGTAAGGCTTGGAGTCCCGAATCCAGCTCTGCTTTTACTATTCCATTGCTTACCATTCCAAATGCTTAGAGTTTGTTACAAGCAGTGGTCTTCATCCGTGCAGGGCAGGTAAACCTATTGCATTGACAATGATTTTTCAAGGATGTAGTAAAAAGCTTCCAACAAATGTCTGTGTATTTTTTTTCTATAGCAATCGTAGATGGAATCTTTTATGCATCCAAGTAATTGCCAGTTTTATCTAAACTGAGGTAAGGAAGAGTGCATTTATGAAGATTTATGAAACATCTTTGTCTTACCTGTAATTTCAGTGTGCTAGTAGCACTTAGCACTGTCAGGTGCAAAGCACCTTACATTTGCAAACACTGCTTAATAAAAATTGTATGAAATGGTGATTGCCCCCAGTTAAGAGATGGGAGATCAGAAAAACAATGAAATGATCCAGGCATTTTGAGCCACAATTGTTCCATGTGGGAGAGGCAGATTCTCCCGAGTCTTAAGTTAAGTATCACGTATGAAGTAATTGGTATTCAACAGTGCTTACATGAAAAGAGTACAGTCACATAAATCACAGTAGTTTGACCATGTTGGATTAACTACATGTATATGCAACTTTTCTTGATGTTATATATACTTGAACTATTAAGCCACCACAAGTTGCCTATGCATAAATCTACAATATCAGTTTGTCCTTTTTCTTTAAATAAATTCTTGTTGTATGTGAGATTTCAAACTGGCAGAGTCTGCTGTTTATGTTACTGTAATATGAGTTTTCTACCTTTTGACTGTGGTAGTTGTAGGAATATTATATTTGTCAGATATCCAAGCGTGATAAGAACAAAAGAACCATCATTTCTGTGCATGGAACGAGATTTCAGGACACAGGGATGTGCTCTCACTAACTATACCAGAAGTATGCATTTTATTATTTGTTTGTTCAAGTTTGAAATGGGATGTAACTACCAATATTGCTAGAAGTGATAGACTTGCACTGCTATAATTCACACTGTTGTGGATGCCTACAGTGGCAGGCACAATGTATATAGCGTATATTCTTGCTCTTCAAATTTTTTTGGTGCATTCAAAACACGTCGAGCCAGTGTAGAGAAACACACATTCAAAGTCTGGAATTCAATACCTGTATGAACAAACAGAATAGCTGGTGAAATCTTGCACTACAGGGATCAGCTATAAAATTCCCATGAGTTTAGTGGAGCTAGGGCTTAAACTTTGGAAATTATGTAGAGAGGATCGATGTATCTTCATCCCTTTACTAAATATATTCCAAGTTATCTACTTCACTGGCTGATCATTTATAGAACTGTTAGTTCATTAATCAGTGAGTGATAATAAACTGTGAAGACTTTGAAAAACTTGAAAACTTCTTTTTAACTTTGGAACATCAAAAACATTTCCTTTGTTTCAGCTCTCCCTTACAGTATCACACCACAAATACATAGCTTTGCCAGCAGTGCAGGGTTTCAGGCTGTTGAAGTAAGCCTCTGGCACGGATGGCTGCAGAAGATCTGCAGATGCTGCTTGCTTTGAAAGATTTTTCTTTCTGAAGGGGGCTCACCATGGTTTAAGTGGCATGCTGTAAAGGTCTAAGCTGGCTTAGCTGCAGGATCCGTCCACACCCATTCAGCTTGATGACGTGTGCCCTTTTCTTGTACATAGTTCATTACAAAGTCTCTCTTTTCAAGCACAGGTGTGGAGATGAGAATATATGATGAGATGTGATGGTCAGCACAGCTTGATTCACACTGCAGCAGTGTCTCCTCGAACTGTAGTCTGCTCAGATTTCAATAATCAGAAACAGGACGGACTTTGTCATTCCAAAATGTGATGAACCTCCTCCACAAAAATCCACTGTCAGGACACGAAGGGTATGAAGGGGTCTTCCTGGCCTTGCCCAGCCTCCCCTGGGGCCTCCCCCAACTTTGCCCATGGCCCAGCCCAGGGCCATTGGTCTTTCCCCCAGCGATGCCGTAGCAGTCTTATAAGACTCCTCATAAGAATAAGAGCTTTGACTTCGGGGTTTTGGTCAAGTTCTGGTCAAGTTCTTTAGCTTGAGCAACAGTGTACTGCATACCGGCTTTAATGCATTACCAAAATACCTAAGACAGTGTCAGCTTTGCCTAAGTTGCTAAGAATTCGGCACTGAGCTGCTGTACCTTCACTGCTCTCTTTTGGAGGTGGCAGCATTTCCACAGTAGACACGTGATTGATACATGCAAGTGTAAATTTGCAAAAGCACTTCTGTAGGGTCACCAACAGGCTGCCAGTGCGCCCCTCGGAGACTGACCACATCGTGGCACTGGGAGAGAAACAGCGGGTTCAGGAAAGAGGCCAGTGATTAAAAATATAACACACGCGTGCTGAGAGAGTGACATGACATTTGAAAAACAGCATGCTTAGCCTGATGGGTCATGTCGGATGAGACCTAGGTTTCCTGATCATTCACCTATGCAACGGGCACTGCCTTAGCACCTCCAAGTGGACATTTATGTTGTACAATTATCATAGGGCTCCATATACAATGAGCTTTATTCTGCCCCTTAGAGTAAGTGCATTTGATGACAAAGTTACTTGTAGACAGAGAAAACAGATCACCCCCTTCTATCTTCAGCATGCCTCCATGTCTAGGCAGCAAAACCAGTTCTGGCTGTTGGCTTCCATCAGTTTTTTATTTCTGCTCTTGAGGCATTTGATCCTCAGAGTGTGTTAGTTTTGTGGCTTGGTGATTGCAGCCAGCGTTCAGTCCTAGTTTCTAAGTATGTAATGTGAAGCACTGCTGTGGGATTTGAGACATAAACACACACCCCCGCCCCCCATACCTGTGAAACTGTAAAACCAATGAAAGAGTAGGGCAGGGGGAAGAAGATTTTCCCGAAGCTGGAAAAATGGCCACACAGGGACTGCGATTATATGGACAGTACACATAGGGAGGTAGGGAAAAGAACATAGGTGGGGCAGCTGTAATCAGTGGGAGGAAAAGTAGCTTACCAGCTATTATCAAAGCCCATAATAGAAGGAGGAATGGTGGGCAGCCAGATTTGTTGAAACAGAGCTTAGTCATAGATCCAGAGCAGGATGTACCCAGGGGTACAGTGCAAATGAGGAGAGGAAGCATGTGCGAAATTGAGTTGCAGTAAACAGTAACGAGTTTTGTTTTGCAGAAGTGAAATAGTAGCAGGGGTTAACAGTAATGAGGGTGAAACAAAAATTCCAGAAAATGGAAAGGAAGCTCATCCCTTTTATAGCAAAGTTACTAAACCTTCACGTTCAGAGATGGGACGTGGGCAAAAATGCTGGGTTTCCCTGAGAACAAATGGGCTCCAGGCGAGCACCAAAGTGAGCCAAGCTTGCACGTCCACTGCTCGTCTTGCCGTTCAGTCAGGCTCCAGTGGGCCTGACTGAATTCCAGTTTAAGTGAAATAGCATCTCAAAAGAGCAAACTCCTACCAAGGACCATCCATTCCAGACAGTCCCAGTAGTGGAATTTATCTCACTAGTCTGATGCTTAAATGATAGCAGCATAGATTTCTAAATTGTGATGAGTCTCCTTCAGTATGTCTGTTCCAAAGTCAGCCAGTGAACCTTGCCTTGTGGTGCTGGGAGCAGGACAGGTACCTCTGGAAGACAGTTCATCCTATTTATTCCATACATATTTTGGAAGGGATGAACTTTCCTGGAGAGGTGTTTATTTTTCTCCCTGGGTTTAGAAAAGAAGCCTGAAATACTGACATTGATGAGGGATGTGATTCAGGTCCAAACTGAGACACCCAAGAAGATGCCAACATGTCTGGAGCAGGTGCCTGGGCACCTCTTAGAGTCAGTGGAGATGCAGTCAATACACCCAGTGGAGCAGAGACCACTGTTCAGGTGACCAGCACTGGTGGTTGCTTATGGTGAGATGACTCCTGTCCCCCTTGAAGATACTGACTAGATATCAACTGACTACAAAGGGACTACAGGCACCCAAAGTTAGGTGTCTGAATCAAGAACTGCATCCCAGCATAGGTGCCTAACTTCTAAATTACCAAAGCCAAATGAAGGTAATTAAGGCCTTGAAGAACAATAAAAACTTGTCCTTTTCCTTAATCCTGGCTCAGGATTTCGTTCCTCAAAGATTTAGGTCCCCGCATTTCTCTGCTTTTACTATAACATCTGCCTTTAACGGTTTCTCTGCAGTTCCGTTCAATTAAAAATGTGCCTATAACTACAAAAGGAAAAAAATAGTAACAGAACAAGGTCTGTATTTTCAGATGTTGAGGTGAAAACATGAATTACCTTAAAATAGTCAGATGTTCTTTTACATACTCATTTTTAATTTTTCCACAGACTTGCAACTTGTCAATCTTTACCCAGAACACATCTTCCCTTGAATGGTTTGACTAGATACTTTGCTAAAGGGGAGGGTTTTTCCCTCTTTCCTCCTGAGCACACATTCCAAAAACTGAATGAATGATACAGACAATTGGCAGCCTTTTTTCCCCCTACTTAAATATTGACTTATTACTTGAATTTGGAGCTTGGTCTGAGAATTGGGCCCTACTCCTGCAAAAGATGTATGTATATTCTCTACATTTAATGACATGAATAGTTCCACTGAGATCTGGGAGCGTATTACAGCATAAAAATTAAAGAGCTATAAATCTTTGCAAGATGAGGCTGTTGCAAGAAAAAATTAACTTATAGTGGATCAAAAGTACACAGAAGTTGGCATGCTAAATTTGTAAGATCTATCTGATACATTGATGCTCTTACATTAAGGAATTTAATTTGTTTGAATTAATAAACCACCATATTCTATCATTTGACTAATATAAATAATTTGGAATTTTTCCTCCTTTCTTTTAAGAAATCCATTTGTCAGTAATTCAGCCTTTAAGAAATGAAGGTGAATGAACAGCACTGCTTTTAAAAAAGTTATAACTTATTATGCATTCAGTTACTTTGCTCAAGTTCTCACACAGATGAAATGCATTTGTGTGTGTACAAAATTATTTTTTAAAAAGCTTGAGAAATCTCTTGGCATGCATCAGTGCTTCTATTCCCAATTTGATTTTATTTCTGTTTGGCTCTTGGTAGGAAACTCTGTGTTGTGGTTTAACCCCAGCCATCAACCAACCACCACACAGCCATTCGCTCACTCCCCCCTGGTGGGATGGGGGAGAGAATCTGAAGGGTAAAGGTGAGGAAACTCGTGGGTTGACATAGAGACAGTTTAATAGACAAAGCAAAAGCCGCGCATGCAAGCAAAGCAAAACACGGAATTCATTCACTGTTTCCCATCGGCAGGCAGGTGTTCAGCCATCCCCAGGAAAGCAGGGCTCCATCACACATAACGGTTACTTGGGAAGACAACATGCCATCACTCCGAACGTCCCCCCTTCCTTCTTCTTCCCCCAGCTTTATATGCTGAGCATGACGCCATATGGTAGGGAATATCCCTCTGGTCTGTTGGGGTCAGCTGTCCCGGCTGTGTCCCCTCCCAGCTTCTTGTGCACCCCCAGCCTCCTTGCTCGTGGGGTGGTGTGAGGAGCAGAAAAGGCCGCGACCCTGTGTAAGCACTGCTCAGCAGTAACGAAAACATCCCTGTGTTATCAACACTGTTTCTGGCACAAGTCCAAAACATAGCCCCATACTAGCTACTGTGAAGAAAATTGACTCTATCCCAGTCAAAACCAGCACACTCTGAAATTACAAACCTTTTTACAAGATTTGTTGTCAAGTTAGATTTACATTTGAAAAGTTTGCTGGGATTTTGTTGGATTTTTTTTTCTTTTTATGCTCATTAGGAGTACTAGCTCTACTGGATGTCAAAAGCATTATTTGTAAAAGCTGTTAAAATGCCCAGCCATGTGCAATATTTGAAGTGCTTGGTGTGTCCCATAGTTTCACTTCTGAAAATGTACTATAACACAAACCGAAAGGCTTATTTTTTCATGGTGGTATACTACCTTCGGAGCTTTTCTTCAGTATATCTACAATTAATTACAGGTATTTTAATTCAGCTTAACACTTTGGGGCTTTTAAGGATTTTTTCCCCTTGAAAACAGTCACAGACAAGTAACAACCAAGAAAGGATTCCCTGTGACTTTGAAACGCTTCATCTACAGATACCTGTCAAAATCTCATGCCAGGCAGAGAGTTGATAGATGGAGGTAACAGAATGGACAAAAGAAAACTCTCTAGAAGAGCTTTACTACCTGTGCGTTCCTGTGCGGGGATGCTACCGCAGGGATGAACCGCTGGCTGCTTTTGCAGGCACTGCTGCTCCTGTACAACCCTTGTCACAGACATTTATCATACTTCTACCTTGTCTCTAAGCAAGCAGCACGCCTTCTGGTTTCATTGTATATTTAAACACATAATGTTTATAACATCAGTTTGCTAGAGAAATTTTTGGTCTTCAGTTCTTCTTTTATTTTCCTCCACTTTGTTTACAATATGCTTTTATTTTCTTGATCTGGTATGGAGAAAAATCAAATTTCAAGCTCTTCAGAGGTGGGACACTCACAGAGACCTGATTCTTCCTTTGAATTGTTATCACTGACAAAAAAAAAAAAGCGGGTTGTTGTTGAATCTTTGCTGTGGAAGATTTTTTTACGTGGAAATTCTTGTCAACAGAAATCAGCTGAGAAATATGAAGCCACACAAGCAGTAAAATGTTCATTTTTTTTATTTGCATCCCTGGTTCAATGCTTTGCTATAACGTAGTGTGTCATAGCAGGTGCATGGTGTAGAGAAGCATACTCAAGTGTCTCATATTGTTGGAAGCTCATCTGTCTGTTTTTACGTGACCCTAAGACACAGAGGTAAGTTAAATATACACCAAAGACTGCATTTATGGCAGCATACTTAGAGACATGTTTTAGCTTTAGTTTTAATTTAGAAAGTCTGTCATTGGTCAACAAGTTGCTGCCTTAGATAAGCAAGAGAACAAACTATTTTCCCTGTGGAAGCAGCATGTGCTAAGAAGTTGTAATCGTGTTTTCCTCCTGGCCATTTTAAAACTTGTCAGATGGCTTTTTACTCAGTACAAGGACTCAGAGCCTTCCCTCAGGTTTTAATGAGGAGATCCCACACCCAGGTCTAACCACCTCCCATCCAACCTTCCAGCATCTCATTTCAGCTTTTACTTTCACAATAAAGTTAGTCAACAATGCCTTGGATAATATATTGGAACTTGAGGTAAAATGGTAATTGTCCCTCAGTAGTTTTCTTCAATTTCAGCATCTCTTTTGTGACGCCTGGAGCCCTGGAGGAAGAGGCAAGCCCATGAGGCTGGCAGTCTGCTGCAGCTGTAATTACCAATAAGGAGGCCTGTGTTCCCCTTTCCAGTTAGTCATCCTTGGAGACGTGTCTTTTTTAGTGAAAAGGAGGGGATGAGCAGGTAGAGGGAGCCTATAAATATTCTTGAATAGATGCGGTTCTGAAGAATTGGAGTTCTTCAGTAATTTGTCAAAACACACTAAATGAAGCGAGTGGTGAGATCATACTTTTTTTGCTGTAGCAGTGACTTATTTGCTCTGGGAACAAAGCTGGGTGGTTCTAGTCAGAATTGAGTCTCCCTGCCTCCTGTATTATTAGATAGATATTAAATTAAGAAAAGCTGATTTTAACCAAATGTATCTTGGCTGTAGCAAGTATGTTAGCTGTGCTGGTGAAATATAGCTTCCACGAGCCATTTGGTTTACCAGTACCTGTAATTTAAAGGGTGCTTTCCTCCCCTCCCTGTTTTTTTCCTGAGTCTAATGTTTTCAGCCTTTTTCATTTCAGTCCCACTGACAACTCTTAGAAAGATATGGTAGCTTCTTTGATACTCTGTTGGATGGATTCTGAGATGACTGCCTTTCTCCCCTAGCTACGATGGGTTATATTAAGCTTCTTTATGAAGAGGGGATGCTGCAGGATTAAGCACAGATGATTCCCCCTTCCCTGGTGTGCCACGGGATAGTTCATTCCCTTGTTCAGCCAAATCTGAGGGAGAAAAAGGCTTGTTCCTTCTCCCTGTGCATACTGATTGTTTCTCAACACAATGCTCATCAAAACTCCCTCTATTCAACCACTTTTCTAAACCCAACATCATTTATGAAAGAACTGAAGAGGTCTCACTTGCGGTAGGGAAAATTATATCACTTCTTCCCAGATCCTGTTGACTGAGTGATGGTCTGGTATCCCAGGATTGTAGCTTCAGGTCCTTTAATGGTCTCTCCTTATACAATGTTATTGGTAAGATGCTGGACAACTACGGCTGTTGAATTAGTACTTGGCTACAGGAATACGTTCCCTGAATGATTTCTTAGTGGAAACATAAGGTATGCAGGAACACCACTGTACTCATATTGAACCTAATAACAGTCATTGCATAAAATGTGTGCAGCAAACTATGGGCTTTTTAAAGTTCTTCTTCCGGTTTTGACAAACACTTGGTAAGTAATTCTAAAAGAAAAAAAAAATCTGTGTAAATATATTTAAAAGCATATCTTTATAGATTAACCATGAGTATTGTTTGACCATTGCACTAATGAGACAATATAAGCAGTAACGGGAATAATGTTAATATCAAATAATGTTAATGAAACTGCAAAATTTGAAAAACATCATTATTTTTCTTGTCAGAAATTTCACTAGATTTGGTACTTAACTTTTTTCCCTGCTGCTATTTTGCAGACTTTGTGTTTGAGATTGTTGAGATAGAGAAGGAAAGCAGGGTCTGATTTGAATGGGTCTTCTGATAGGGCTTGCTGCTGCTAATTCAGTCCTTATGCAGCGTGTTGTGATTCTAGACTGATTTTATTAACTTGATATTGGCTGAAATTCAATCTTTGAAGATAATTGTTAGATGAACAATGTTTTGAGTTGGAATGAAAGCTAACTGGTCCTGGAAATGGAGGGTTGTGAGATTTTCAGCCTTCCTCAGTGTTTCACCAGCAAGTGAAATGGTCATAACTCCTACATGAAGTCTTAAAACAGCCGATGTAGAATTGGTTTAGATCTCTGTTTTCATTTAATGTCTGTACTCTAGTCTGCATTTATTTTTTTAACAGATTTAATGAGCCATGTATTATTTTCTTTCTTTGTGAGAAATGAGCATATTTGTATTATTGTCACAGATAACTTGCTATCAAAATAATCTAGCACTTTTGCAGAATTCGTAGGGGGAGTTTTGGAAGGGTGAGAGTTTGGGACTGAAACTGTTATTTGCTGACATGTACAACTTTATACCAGAATTGCACTTTTCAGGGTTTTTTTTGCGTGCATGTGTATGTCGTTTCAAGTAACGTGACATGTTAAATCTGTAGTGTGTGTCTGCTGGCAGCCACTGTAAAAATTCAGACCAGAGACACTGCCCTCATCTCAGCCAGCCTGTCAACGGAGTTCAGCAATCTCACAGGACTAGCACCAGCAACCTGTTTCCAGGGATTCTCATAATTCATTACAGCTCAATAAATCTCTGCGTGAGAAGTAAAACCTGTGCTGTAAATCCATCCGTGGAATCAGCTAAATCTTACAGTTAGAGCAAAGGAAGGTACTGGGCTTTGCTGTTTGTCTGTGTATGCAGGGTTGGTTGGGTCTTGCCACTCTTGTTCTCAGTGGGTAGGTTTTGGTCTCTGCCCAGCAGCCTCTTGGTTCCTGTTGTCCACCTGGGTCCATGTAAAGACCACGGATCCTGTAAGCAAGGGAATTAATTCAGTCTAATATTTTTGTATATATTAATAATAAAGTTGCCAAGAATTCTGACTGGGAAAAAATTGAAATGTATAAAGTGAAACTCTTAGGTGAAGACCTAGGTGAAATTGATATTAGTGCTTTCCACACCAATATGCTATGAATTCTTTGGTCTGCTGCCTTCTGTACTGCTTTTGACAATACTTTGAGAAAATTAACTATTGCAAAGTATAATACTGCTTGAATTTAACTATTTTTAATGAACAAATATTTCACCCTGTGACAACTGTGCCAACTGTGAACATGCCTAAAAGGAGTGTATGCAAAAGACTGAACTCTAAGGATTGACGTTGTTTATATGACAGAATTTACCATTCCCGTAGTAAATAATGAACATGTCTGAAGGTTACTTAGAAGAGTTGGTAAAATTGTGTTATCTTCAGACACAGAAGAGCCTTATACTTACAATACCCAACGGAAGCGTAATCTTCTTCCTATTAAGATCTCACTGCCATTGTGCCTGAAATGTTCCTTTCTCTAGAGAGAGTGTTGTAGGCGTAAAGCTTTCACACTGCCAGGGGATGGTAACTCTCCCAAAAAACAAAGCTTTCTGTTTCAAAGGGATGTTGTTAATGCTTTGAACACCTAACTTTGTGTCTCCTGTGAAAACAGATTTAAAAGGCAGTGAGAGTCTACTCTAGGATTAGAGAAGACGTTTCCCTTTTTCTTGTTCTGCTGTTGGGCTGGACCCAGAAGTGAAAGAAACTGGTTAGCTCCTGAGTAGAGTGAAAAGCAAGTGAAGCAAAGTGTATGAAACAAATTAGTATTTTAGAACTTAGCTTTCCTATATAAGGTCAGTGAGGAATTTAAAAAAATAATTCATAACAGAGTATCACAAAATGCAATGAAAGGTAAAATTCTTTGGAAGAAGTGTTTTCCTAAGATATGTAGTTAGAGTGAACAACTGCTTTTTTATCTAGGAGAAGAACTAACCAATTTGAATCATTGTTCTCAGAAAGACTCAATAACAAGACCAGAGTGTGGATTTATTTCCTAATTATTCTGATAGAAAACTGAAATTCTTCTGAGTCCCATGTGAAGGAAATTGGGCCTTGGGATCCTACAGCATAGTTTCCTTGCAAATATAGACACATATTTGCAATTAGCATGGAGGATCTTCAACAAAATTAGTGAAGACCCCTGTTTAAACTTGAGATGGATGCCCAAGTGAGTGCTGAAGTGAATATTTTTTCCACTGCAAAACAGTATTTGAGATTTAAGTGAGTAACTGCTTCACATATGTAAGTTATAGACAGAGGCTTCTTTCAGAAGGCTGCAGATTCCAAGCAGGTCAGGAGTCAAAGCTCCAAGGAAGTTGAGCTCACATCTCTTGTTAATTACAATTCCCACTGCTTGAGTTTTGATGACTTACCACTTGGAGCATGAATCTCTTGCCTTATCTCTAATTCTCCTTGTGCATTGTACCCTTGCTCTGTGTCTAGCTCTGAATTTTCTATTCTGTTCTTTGACCAAGATTTAAAAAATTAGACATTATTTAGACATTGCCATTTAGACATGCCTAATTTAAGACAGCTAATTCCTTCACTGGATTATTTTTTAAGTCCTTTTATAGATTCAGGGCCAGACATTTTAAGTTTTGGACTTCTGATGTTTGGTGTTAGAATACTCTCAGTCACTCTGTAGATTTAGTAGCAGTAAATTATCTTGAGAGGTTTATGGGAGAGCAAGAAACTGAGTCTGCATCCAAGGCTAGGACTTTAATCAAGGACTCTTTCCTGTGGCATATGTTTTTCTAAGTTGCTCTGCTTGTTTGACTGATGGGTGTTAGCAAATTGCTTTGCAGTTAAGCATGATTCTTACTGTTGTGTTTCTGAAACTAGGCTTGGGTATCTATACAGCCAAGGTGGTTCCATCAGTAGTCTGACTATTAGGATAAACTAAAAATCAATACAGTTACGTGACAGTATTTATGTACAAGAACATCCAGTTTATTTTCCTGCTTTTAATGATCAACCAGTGCCCTGCCGAAGTTGTTTTCAGCTCTGTTGGCGTGTGGTTTCTTTTTAGAGCTGATCAAAACTAACTGAGGGTCTAATCGCCACCTGACTCCCCAGGGACCTGCAGCTTCAGCCCCCTTTGCACTTGTGTAGCATGCAGATGAGTCACATTGATTTCTCTTGTGGAGAATTAACTAACGAAAGCACGGGATCCAGGGTTTCACTGGATCATCAAACTCATCCCATTTGCCCTGCAACTACATGCTCATGAGATCTGGCGGGAGGCAGAATGGAAATGTGCTTTTGGCAGCAGCATGTGATTATACTTGGGTAGGTGTAACTTATTACACCTCCTGCTAGAGGAGGCAGTGATTTAATATTTGTGTTAAGGTAATATTGAGTAATATTGTTATTTTTAGGGTAATATTGAGTACAATTAGGTAATATTGTTAGGGTAGCATTTTGAGATCCCATTCAGACTAGTACCCCACCAGGCTAAGCATAGTACAAACACGTAAGAAAAGGATGATCCGTGCAGCAGAGCAGTGTTATGATCCTAAGTATAGGTTGTAATGCATGCTAAAGAAGTTTAGGAGGAAACAAGCAGAAAGATTCACCAGCAGTGAATATAAATGTATTTCATTCACTATCTATCGATAACTGCATGAGCTCTCTCATAAGGTTAGACTACTGAAAGAAAATAGAAGATAGCACCTGAACAAGTAGTTAAAGTTTTAGCCTGACTTAACTAAGATTTTATAAACTTCAGATGGTTTCTGTAATTATTTTGGACTGCCTTTGTTTTTGTGGCATTATTTTTCCACATATTCTTGGCATTTTGTCATTTGAGTGTTATATGTGACCGATGGCATCTGGTAGACTCTTCTGACTAACCCAGTTCCTTGCAGATTTGGTGGTTGTAATATACTGCCTTGTTTTGGAAGAAGGAAATATTAAGTCATTACAGAAAGATCCTAAATAATTTTGAACTTACAGACATTATTTCTTTTTATGGCAGCTATTGAAGGACGGCCACTTATTTCTAACTAAGTAAGAAAACAAAATGCATTGCTTTAGCCATGTAAACTTAGGGCAACTTTCATAGACTGGTGGCATCTTTATTAGCTAATGATTGGCTTTGAGAGATGCAAAGAACAGTGAATATTATGAAGACACTTATTGCTAAACTGATCTTTAACTTGTTGCAGTACATCAAGCACATCAATTTAGGGAGGCATATAATATGCTGAACTTTCTGAAACCTTAACAGCTATGACTGGAAAAACACATTATAGTGGATTTTACAACACCTACTTTTCTAGAAATCTAGAATTTCTAATGGAAGAATTTAAATGTTTTGAAGTGAAATTACGAATGAATACAAGTCAGGACAAAGTAGCATCCGCTGAAATGATCACAGACTCACAGAATGGATGAGGTTGGATGGGACCTCAGGAGATCATCTAGTCCAATGTCCCTGCGTAAAGCAGGGTCACCTAGACCACGTTGTCCAGGACTGTATCCAGTCAGGTTTTTAATATCTCCACAACCTACCTGGGCAACCTGTTCCTGTCTTTGACCACCCTCACAGTAAAAAAAATTTCCTATGGTTAAACAGAATTCCTCGCATTTCAATTTGTGCCCATTGCCTCTTGTCCTGTCACTGGGCACCACTGAGAAGAGTCTGGCTCCATCTTCTTCACTCCCCCATTAGGTATTTATACACATTGATAAGATCCCCCTAAGCCTTCTCTTCTCCAAACTGAACAGTCCCAGCTCTCTCAGACTCTCCTCACATGACAGATGTTCCCAGTCCCTTCATCATCTTCATGGGTACTTGCTGGATTGGCTCCAGTATGTCCATGTTTCTCTGGTACGGGGGAGCACAGACCTGGAACCAGCTCCCCAAGTGTGTCTCACCAGTGCTGATCACAGGGGAAGGATCACCTCCCTCGACCTGCTGGTACCACTCTGCCCTATGCAGCCCAGGAGGCTGTTGGCCTTCTTTGCCATGAGGGCACATTGCTGGCTTATGGTCAACTTGGTGTTCACCAGGACCCCCACATCCTCCTCTGCCAAGTTGCTTTCCAGCCAGTTGGCCCTCAGCCTGTACTGGTGCATGGACCAGGTAATATGGTCTGATATAATAAACATATATCCAGAGATTAAATGTAGCTATATATGCTATTCACATTTACTTCTAATAACAGTTTATGCCATAAGAAAATGGTCAGCAAAATTTCTGTAGGAAAAAGGGATAAATTTGGAAAGACCTCTTGAACTGAAATTTACAGTTGCTGCAGATAAGAGTTTATAGCACACAAATAACAGCACGGAGGGTTTGGAGGATTTTTTTTTTATAGTAAGAGGTACTGTGTTGGCTTTTTTTTCTGTCAATAGGACAACAGTTCCACATAAAAAGGTTCCAGCTACATGAATCTAAAATAAATCTTCCCCTCTCCTCTCAGTTCTGTCCCTCATGAAATTATTTTCTGTGCATATAAAAATATATATACACATGATTAAGCTTCAAGTTTAAGGTTTATTTTTAAGGAAGTTTTTATTTCAGTATTTGTGCCAAAATGCATATTTCATAAACTGAAGTCATGGAAGCTGCAGTAGTTAATAGCATAGGGAATGAGTAAGATTCTTTCTAACCCTTTTATTTTTCACAGTGTGTATGTGTTGGTCCCTTTCCCTCATCCCTCCGCACCCCTTCCTGGAAAGAAAGGTCAGTAAGGTTGAAGAGATGGGTCAGGCCCAGTTTTTAGAAGATACTCAAGGGATTTTTTGCTTCTTGCCATGCATGGGAATCTCAGCAGCTGGTCCTCTAGCCTTCCACAGCAAGCTTTGGCAATGTCTAAATTACAGCTTGGCCAGCTCTCCCATTCTACGACTTCTTTTAATTTCCTTTCCTTTCTGTTTAAAAGTCTCAAGTCCACATCCTCAGCTGTGTTTTTCTGGGAGTGCAGAGTGAATTTTAAGACCAGAGATTTGGCATTCTGCAAATCGCCATGTGGACATAAGAGAAGCATCAAAACCAAAGAGAGTAAAACACACTTCTTGTTCAGATAAAAGTCATGGGGACAATGGACCACTGCCTTTGTTTTCTAGTTTGCCGTGTAAACTATCCGTAAATAGTAACCCTTTAATTGCCCTCTCCAGACCAAGGAGGGCAGTTGGGCACAAGCACAGAGTGGAAATACAAGTAATGCGATGTCATGCCACGTTCTGCAAACTGGAACTTGTAGGCTGCTATTTTTATTGAAGTCTTTCATTTTTGTAACGTCTTTGACTTGTTAGAAATTCACTGAGAAGAGGAGCAAGTGAGTAGACAAGGGAAGAGATTATTAATATTAGAATATAGCCTGCTTTTTGATGGGCTTACTGCCCAATAAGATGTGATGCTGGACAGAGGCTTGAGGTTCTTGATCAGAGCTTAAGCTCAGTCTTTTAAAAAATAAGACAAGCCAAAATACCTCCGTAAACAAATAGCCGCCAGGGAAGAGGTCCATCTTTGCTTCTTTATTTTGTATCCTGTTATCTATGTAAAATGCTAAAATATTAATGGGAGCAGAGAGTATGGTATTTTCTAAATACCTTGTTTACTAGACATCTCTCACTCTTCTCCTCATATGTTATGGATGAGCTTCAGCAGTCAGAGTTGCAGAGCTCAGGAACATGTTCTCTGCACTAGAAGTACTTGGTCTTTATGACTACCAGTTGAGATGGCCTAAGGAGTAGTTGTTCTAATTTTCACCTACAACTTGTATTTTCATCTACTTCACTGACACTTTCAGTGCAACTAGACACAGACAGGGTGCTAGGTAATCTCATCTAGGCTCCCTTTCCCATGAAAGGTGGGACTAGATGTTCTTTAGAGGTCCCTTCCAACCTGAGCTGTTCTATGATTCTGTGATTCTATAATTTTTTTTTTCTGGGCCAAGTTGAAAGACTGAAAGTCTGTGATGTATATTTATGTCTTGAAGTTATGGAACAAAACATTTAAAGTTACATTTCTGTTTCTTTTTTTATTCCATGTTGTAAAATTTGATAGTGTTTTTCAAGTTGCCTTGTATACAGCCAAATGAGATTCTTTCATGTAAAGAATATAGTATGTTTTTTTAGGCAGTCTTCAGTAATGGAGATTAGTTTTTTAAGCTTGCAACATTAACATAGAAATAACATAGAAACAACATTAACCTGGTTCTTGGTCCGGATTTCCCACAGCTAGAATCTGGATACTTTTGCAACTATTGGGTGCAAAAGTGCTTGAAGTGTCACTGGAGCAAAGGCCAGCAAAAGCATTAACCTAAGATACTGTGAAAGTCTGTAACAGAACCTGTAAAGGCATCTGTTACGTGAGCCTATACATTGTTCTAACTCATTTTCCTGGGTGCCAGATTACACAAAGATGTTTAAATAAATCAGTATTTTTTACTTTTGTGGTGTTCTGGTAGGTCAAGAGATGTACTTGGAATAGACAAGTGTCATTGGAAGTAAAGATTTTTAAATTAAATCAGGCTTAGAATACACTGATATGCTAGTGATTTGCACTGAGAAACTTTCTTGTGGAAATGAAAGGAGTAATATTATCATTCTTTGGTGATGGAGGCTATTACACCTGTTAGCTGGTTTATGTAAATCCTCCCTAAGACTATCCTAATAAAATGCCATTGCCACTAGATTTCTTCTAAAATAGATCCCATATGCAGTGCTTAAGTAGGTAGGAAGTGGACACCCTGATGAAACACCAGACCTTTAATTCCCTCTGAGCTCTTACAAGTCTCACCAGGTTATTATTTGCATAACTGCATGTAAGAATCTAAGGTAGGTGAGAGAGAGGGAAGGAGAGAAATATATTACTTCCTCCTCTCTGATACAGACTGAACTTATATGGTCATAAGGACAAAGTGCTTAAATGTGTTTCATTGCAAGTAAGATAAAGGCCACTGGATGTAATTGGCTACTTCATGTCTTTCCTGCCATTGGTTTCTATCACCTGGCAGCAGTGGACTAGAGTATCCCTGATACGCTTCTTAGATGATTCAAGGTGATGTTCTAGGGCTTTCCAGAACAGTCCACCCAGATGGGACTGTGTTCTCTGATTTTTAGTTATGCACTAAGGAAATAAGTATCATTAGGAAATCTGTGTCTGGGAAGGCCTGAAAGTAAAATGTCCTGACTATGCAAAACACAGTGGTGAGCATTCTGAAACAGGAGCAGCTTTGCTCCCCATGGATGGTCCCCATTCCAGTAACTCTTCAGATTTGCAATTGCCTGTGCCTGGATCTTCAGACTGATATAAAAAATTGCCGTAACCTATTGTGGGTGAGGCTTCTCAGGTTTTATCCCCTGTTTTGCCAATTTATTTTGGTGGGAAGACAAAGGTCTAGACCAAGCTTGAATTAATGTGGAATAACTCAGAAATACTCACCAGAGTATGTACTAGCCCTGAGCTTCCAAAATGTCAAGAACAAATACTAAAAATTAAATAGAACTGAAAAGTCTCAATAATTCAGGCTAAGAAGTCTGCTGAATTCTGGACAAAGCTGGATGGGAATGAGGGCTGACTGCTACTGCAATCAAGAGGTCTGAGAAAGAGCTATATCTGCTTTGTCTCCTGACATTTGGAACTGTAATATTTGAAAGTAGTGCTTGCTATGAAGTAGATAACCCTGAAAATGTGTTGGGATTTATACAATACATTATTTTTAATCTCAGGATAGAGGCTGATATTTTCTACCTATTTTCTTACACAGCAGAGGTAAAAAAAAAAAAAAAGCTCTTCCTGAATTAAAATAAACATTTTCTTCCAAATGCTTGGATGCATTACTACTCTAAAACTTAACTGGTTTAGTTCTTCAAAATGAGGTTTTCTTGTACTCCTTCATGGCACTTTTAGCAGAAAGTCTACTTAGAAACAGTGTCATCCTGAATAATTCATGGCTAAGCCAGTACTTAATGAACCATAGCTACTGGGAAACAACAGTTACTTGGTCAAGTATCCAGCATACATGCCGTACATGTTTGAATATTTAGACATCAGCCAAAGCTGGAGATAAGTCTCAGGGACAAAATAATCTGTAGCATTCCTAGTATAGTACGGAGCGCAAACTAAGAGAGAAAATCCAAAAGGAACCATATTACAGAATTCACATAGCTGGCCTTTGCTCTCAGAAAAATAAACACATTCTCAAATAACCATGGTTTTCTACTAGGAGTTACTTTATCTTTTCTTTAATCTTATTTCCTAAAATGTCTGACGTTATTTCCCAAACAGGCACAGTAGATACATCTTCATTTACAAATATTGGTAACGGTGGAGACTTTGAAAACTGCTGTCAGAGATTTAGGAGTCTACATGGCCTTGATTTGAGGTTCTTTATGCATCTGCAAAACTTTTCCTTGAGCTCTTTGAGAAACACAACACGCAACTTTCCCACTTTGTGTTCGAGTGTGGCTTCCTTCTTTTATTTGCTCTTCTTGGCTCTTATTCATAGCATAAGCTAGCGATGTAAAATTGGGTTTCTCCTAATTTACACCAGATATGTTGCCTTCAGTATTTCATGAGGTTGCAACCGGATTTTTTTGTTTCTCCTTTTGCTTCCAATTAAGTAATTTGAAAACAGGTAGTATGCTTAATTTTATTATTATTATGCAATAAAAAGTAAAATACATTGAAATACAAGATTCAGTTCCAGTATGACAGCTTCTGCAATGTGCAAGAAAATGATCTATATGGCCTGCTAGCTGAAGTATATAGTCATACTTCCAGAAGCTACAATGTGCTCCTCAGACTTACTGAGTATTTTAAGTGCATTCCTCCTTACGAAAGTTTAACCGCAGAGCACGATGTTTCTGGATAGTACAGTGGAAACATTATGCAACAGAAAAAAAAAAAGCTTCATTGGCTGACTGTTCAGGTGTCTGTTTGTCAGGCAGGGTTATCTCAGCTGAACTGCACACCTGAACAACCTGTAGAGTTAATATGGGTTTATTTTTTTAATTTCAGAACCATGTCTTATGTCATTTGCAAAGTGCGTAATATTTAGTGTTAATGTTGAGACCATAAGCCAAAATTAAAGTGTGTGTAGAATTCATATGCATCGTCATACCTGAGCTTTCCAAGAAGGTCTGATAAAACAGCACAATTACATGTATAATTTATGCGAATGGTTTGACCCAGGAGTTACCTCATGCTTCTGTGAATATTAACAAGTGTCCTATCACAAATGCATCTTTGATGCTAACACTTTGAAGCTGGTAAAAAACGTATTTTTGTAGCAAATAATGGAGCTTTTTCAATCAATATCAATAGGCTTTTTCCTTCAGACCTTCCCTCTCCCAGCCAGTATCTTTAAAATATTGGGAAGTATGTTTATTAAATGGGTTACAGCTTCCTCCTTAGAAAATGTAATTGAATCCAATAAAGGTGATCTAAGGCCAATTGAATGATCAAGGGAAAAGGTCTTGATGAATATTAGGCATATTTTACTGTATCACAAAGTAATTAAGTTCCTTCACTGCAGCGTGAAGAAAGCCGCTGCTAGTTAGAAGGATTGGAGATAAACTTTATTCAGGATGCAAACCAAGAAGTTTTGCTGTCCAAATGCAGGAAGCCAGACATCTTAACCATGTGGGTACTGAAACTGTTCTCTCTGAGGTGTGAAGACCAGATGCTCTTCTGTTAGCACACAATCTTTCTAAGAATATCAAAACAAAACATGCCTATTACATCTTTCATGAAATAGGTCTTTATTTGTTCAGAACAGGTCTACAGCATAAATAATTTTAATATTAGAAGCATAAGAGTTTCTGAAAACTGAAGAACATGTTTTGTGTTTGAGGCTATCAGTACAGAGGTCTTGCTTTTCAAGAGAGAAATAGGCAGCCACTGAGAGATGGGAAGGACCCCATGGTATACAGCCATGGAAGGACTGTATTTTTCAGTCTGCTTGTGTGTTATGGCTTTTTCCAGGTTTGAAAAACCATGTGGATTTCACTGAGAAGAGTGCCTACAGCTGAACAACCTCTGATAAGAACACCCTGTTTTCTCACCTTCAGCTGAATTAGTTGTGTATGTTTTGCATAATAATACTTTAATTGGCCTTAGCCTGATTCTTTTTCTATCTTAAAGATGGTTTCAGTATTGGCAAGATATGATCATGCAAGACAGTATTTAACCGCTTATGGAATGCACATTGGTAATGTCCTTAATCTTTACTGAAGCTAATGGTTTTCAGTGCTGGTCTTTATCCTAGCCACCATTTGAGAGCAATTTGAAAACCAGTACAGCAGGAAGACCAGTAAGAGATAGCCATGACTTGTTATTGTTGTCCCTTCTACTCTTAGATTTTATGGTTGCAGATAACAAAACATTTTCTATAAGTTTCTTGACCTTCCATAAGATCTCTCTGGAGTTACGTTATTCTGACCAAGTTTGTTTGTTCTGACTTCTTACAGGACATGTCAAAACAACCTGTGAGTTACATGGAGGGATTGCTTTAATGGATCGGGGTAAATGATCCAATAAAGGTTCTGTATTATTCCAGGATATACCGAGTCAGTTCCGTGTTCTTTAATTCTTTCCATTACTAATGACATGGAAAGGTAAAATAAACATATCCCCTAACAGGAATTCTTTCCTAACACACACAATAAAAAACTATTTTTTTAAACACTATCGACTTTCTATTCCACTTTTGTTCAATCCCAGAAAGGAACGGACCCTGACTTTGCTTTCACTTGTGTTAATGCAAATATTTTAATCAACATAGCTTATCTACAAGCAAGCAAATGCTTCTTATATTGTAACACACGTATGCATGTGATGTTGAACATATGTAGTAAAATACCTATTGTACCTATAATACAATTATGAGATCTAGTTATTTATATGGGAGAAGTACTGTTACTCTGAGAATAAAAACTAAAAAAGTTTTGTCACTGCAGTTACTTTTCCTCCTTTGCTGCAGAGAAGGGAATATTGGTTAGCATTATCATTCTCTCCTGTTTTAGAATGGATTTGCTTTTAACTTGTTTTTCTGAAACCGTATATTCAAGGGACGATGACTAGAGAGTAGCACATTGTGAAATTAGAGAAATTAATAGTATGGTTAAAAGTTCAATCTCTTCTACAACCTCTGGACATTTTTTTCCCTGAGTCAGACTCAGCTGACAGTGAGTAATGGTTTTCTAAATGATTTCTTGCATTACTGATGGAAGAAATTATGCCTTGATTGCATGACTGTTGGGAAGTGGCATGATCATGGCTAAATGCCAAAATAAAGGAAAAACCATGGGGCAGTGGAAAGGTAAGGGAAGGACTGTCTCTCAGATTCTGGTACTGCATGGTTCTTTGAAGAATAACTTTTCAGTGTTAATACTTCAAATAACACCCCCTGCTAACCTGTATGTTTTTGTAACTTGAAATCTTATGAGGCATTGCAAATATATATGATATTTGGGGGAAATAGTGTTTTTTTTATCTTGAACCAGTCTATATTGGAAGTGATGGAAAATAATTGCAAAATAATTGTAAACCTCTCCCATGCCCCAAGTCTTTGGTCATAGTTTCCTGAATGTTTCATGTCAGCTCTACTCCTGAAAGAAAAGCTCAGTGCGTGGTCCACCCCCCACCCCTTGTTCCTACATTTATGCCAACCAGAGCGTCGGACTAGCACAAACCTTTAAGCAGTAAACAGTGCTGGAAAGTTTCTCCAGGTTAAAACCAAGCTGGCAGGACTGTTTCTTTCAGTGGCAGGTCCAGGTTAAACTCGCATAGTGTTCTCCACTACAACCACTTTACTAAGCTACTAATATGAGTTAAAATAATCAAGAAAAAAATATGCAAGAATGCTTTTGATACACAGGTCCTACAATAAGTCCTGGTTTGTAGAAGCCTTTTTACAAAGATCCTGACTGGAATTTGTCTTCACTGATTTGCTACATGATCAATGTGAAAATGAAGTCTTTCCCCAGCCCCTGTAAAAATGTCAGGAACAGGTTGGCAGATAGAGCAAACAGCTCATACACTCTACTTTTCTTTCTCTCAGCGTGTTGCCAGCATTGAGGACTGTTGAGGAGGAAGTTTCTCTAGGTAGGAATAAATGTAATAATAAAGCTCCTGATGGCTGCCCTCTCTGACACAGAAATGTTGCTCTTTGCTCTGTTTTGGTGACAGAGAAATAAAAGGGGAGAAAGAGAAGGGTCCTAGTAATCCATTTCCTGAAAAGGTCAAGCTGATAAATACCCATATCATGCGTACTTACTTTCCCTTCATACTTGTCCACAAGAGTGAAGCCTAGGATGCCTCTTTCTTTTTTTTTGGTCCCTTTACTGAAGAAGAGCAGGTCTGTGGTGTGGTTGCACTTTTTATCGGTAGTATAAACTCTACATCAATTCCTTATATGAATTTACCTGACTATTTTTTATTTCTTGGGGACTGTAGCTGCACATCTAACTTTTGCCTACATAGGAGGGAAGCAGGGGTTTTCCGTAACTGTTCACCTGTTTTTCTCCTTGCTTGACAAACTTTGGAGAAATAGTCAAACTTAGTTTTTTATTCTGAGACAGTGCCAGTTCTGTCCTTGATCGTGGATTCATTTGTGTATATGTAACTATGTTTAACCTTCTCCCAGATGCCAGCAATAAAGGCGACCAGGTTCAGGCTCACTAGAGCTCTTCTAAACATAAATCCAGGTGGTAGAAGAGCTTTCCCAAAGCTGCCTGTACTCATTTTTGGTACTGGGAAACTAAAACACCACCTCTTTGAAAGTACTCTTGGTCTCACTTTCATTCGCGCATAATTATGTATTCATGCTTGGCAATAGGTAAAAGGAGAAACTTCTCTTTGGGAGGGGAAGGTAAGAGAAAGCGGAATATGAGGAAATATGTCAACCAAATATATAACAAAAAAAAGCAAAATTTCACCTACATTCAGGAATCCAGCTTGCCTCATAGATACAACAACGAAATTATTTGGTCTAATTGACTCATACAATAAAAGAAACCTCTTTGGCAGGTTTTTGGCAGGTCCATGGCAATTAAAGGCAGTATCCCACTCTTTCCCTCTCACTCTTCGTGCTCTTGCACCACCAACCACCACTGAAAGGTACAACAGGCATTTGTGAATTTTTGCAGTATTCCTAATCTGGCTCTCACGGGCTTATTCCAGAAATGGTATTAAAATAACAAGATAGAAACAAGAGGAATTTTTTATTTGTCCTCTGGACAAAGTGCCTACCCAGTACCCTTTGATGCAAGGGCAGATCCCTCACGAGCTTGAATCGTAGGCTGGTTTGGCAGTCTGGCTTGTCCTGCAGAATCCCTCCCACTGCCCAGATGTTTTGTGCAGTCAACGCTCTTACATGATGCTGTTCAGCTTGAACTTCTTCAGTGATGGAGTAGACCCCGTCATCCTTTTTTTCCTTCAATTACTGAAAAACACAGAATAAACTGCCTCAGATCAAGGTGACCCACTTGCCTATTCGTAAGTCTTATTACAGCAGCACTCCAATATTGCACATACAGTCAAAGCTTGAATTCCTAGTAGTACTACAAAATGTCATGTGTGGAGCTCTGGGTAGCCTTAGTCACATCAAAATCAATGCCAGTGAGACAGGGTAACCTGATTTCTTCCTCCCAGAGGGGGAGTGTCATTCTGTCCCCCTAAACTTTGTAGCACCAGACCTCATGTAGATCAGAAATAATCCCTATTCTGATCTATAAACAGGATCACAAACCCAGGCTTTTCTCTGAGGCTCTTTAGGATTTTTTAAGTTTCCTGAAAAATGCCCCTGAGATGAAAGGGAAAATGTTTTCCATTAATGTTTCCCTTCCTGCTACAAGGAGTTGTGGGGAGTGTGCTGTGAAAGCAAATAATTTGTCCTGAGCATGTTGTGAAAGAAAATTATGCAGAAAATAGTCTGTAAACTACAGTGTGTTTTCAGTCTATAAACAAGACTTTTTACGGGAGAAAGAGGAAAACATGTCTCGTGTTTCCATGAGACAAAGAGGAAAATAAGCTCAGGGTCTTGTTTGCTAAATGCAAAAAATTTGGGTAGAAAACCTTCCCTGAATGAGCTGGGGGTCAGGTCTTTGTGTGGATTTGGAGGACCGCTTCCTGACCTGCTGCTGCTTCTGTAATTTCACATAATTAACTTCAACATAAATAGCTTCTCCTCCTGGATGAGGTCTCATTTCTTGCACAGTTCCTTTTTCTTAACAGTTTAATCAAACTAATTGTGACAAGCAGTGTATTTGTATAAATATTTAAATGGGGAGCATGAGGATTGAATTATTTATTCTGCAAATGTGAGCTTAATGTAACTATCTTTGGAAACCATCTCATTCTCATATGGTTGTGCAATTTGGTCATGCATGCTGTCGGCTGAATTCCATGTTTAATGTTGTAAATGGCTCAAATAAATTATTTTATTTGCATAAGCACTAAACAAGATGCCAGAAGAAACAAAACACAGGAGATTATCTTGGTTTAGCACATGGGAAAACTAGTTATCTTTCTAAATTCAACTGTCAAGGGACCCCAGTTTCCTGAAAATGGGTTAACAAAGATACAGATGATGTCATTCATTGCCCAATCTTGTCTCATGCACAAAGAGGCATGTGTTCTGAGCTGGAAAGAAAAATATCGTATTGACAGCAGATGCCAAGCCACACAGGGAGATGCTGAATCTGAAACTCAGAACCAGATTTTTGTCTCGTGATATTGTGACTTGCAGTGTTTCTGCACCGTCCCTCTTGGGGGAGGATGCAGAATTGTATTTAATAGTGCATCCCACTGCGTAGATGAGTTATTGCTCTCTAGGCAAAAAAACACTACTAAACATGAAAAAGATACCACGCTAAAAACCACACTGCATCCCAGTAAGTGGGTGACTGGTAGAGAGTCTCTTGCTTGACTGCATGCGTTAAAGGGTGGCTTAACAGTGCATAAAGGCTTCTTCCTTACGCTTTCCATACCAAGCCTCGGATCAGCTGGGCGCGGCTGCCGCCGTCCCGGCAGCAGCGGTTACACTCTGGTTGCTGCTGCTCCCCTGGGCATCAGCCACCGAGCTGAGAGCTGTTTCGGCAGCCGTGCTTCACAGCCGAGGCAAGGAGGAGGAGACCGGAGAGGAGATTTGACAGGGAGAATAGGGTTGGTGGCATCGATACGAATTGGTATTTGGCATGCTGACTTTCATGTTCATTAAGCACTGCATTTCCCAGCAGCAATAGGGTCTGTATCACTAGACCATACCTTGTGCCTCCTTACCTTTACACTTCTAATTTAGTGGGACGGCAGCAGAAAACTTCAAGGATATTAGTGAGCTGAAACTGGTTAACAACAGTAAACTCCAAGCCTAGCGAGAGCAATAGAGAAAGTGATTCCCCCCCATATCTATTCTTCCTTTTAAAAAGTGTGAAAGCATTTTCTAAGGGTAGGATTCAGTTGTTCACCTCCCACTGATGGCCCCCAGTGCTGATATCAACTACAGCACCTTTGGAGAATGCTTTTATTTTCTGACTTCTTAGATGTGCAACAGAGCTGCAGCAAAATAATTCTCTTCTGCTTTGGAAAACACCTTATTACGAAGATTTTCCTGTTTAAATAATTCAGTATGACAGCACTACTTCAGACAGGTTTACTGGTTGATGTTAACATTGGGAACCTTCAGTGGGAGGTGAATTATAATCCCAAGGAATATTGCTACAAAAAACAGAGGGTAGACACCAATTGCTTCCGGGCTTCTTTTTTTTCCTTCTCTTTTTTTCCTCAATAAAATTTGCACAGATTCTCAGCTATCCTGCTCAGAGACCTAGAGAAGCCAGTTTGCCTGAGCACAGCTTGTTGTGCGATTGCAGTTTTATTCACAAGCAGCCAAGTTTTGCTACATTCTTACTGTTTAAACCCCAGAAACTTGTCCTAGCACTTGTGCTCAGCTCAAGTATTCAAGATGATAGGAATTATTTTTAATTAGCTCATTTTCTTCAATATTTCACTTGCATCTGGCAAAAACCATCCAATTTTATGAAAATCAAGCATGTCTCCAAATGTTACTTTTGACAGGGTTTTCTAGGGCTTAATTTCTGTTTTAAAATGAGACAGATCTGTCTTGACATAAGTGGTGTTTCAGAGCTTAGGTTATTTCTTTGAAATGTGAGAGACCTAGGCGCATGTGTCTGTGTTGGGTCTACACTGGTGTAGTGCCTTTCTGGCTCACATGCTTTTGGTGGAGAGGTGGCTTTTGTTCTTCTTTCATGATGTCAAAAGTCTCTAAAAAGTTGAAGAAGGAAAACAACTTTCAAAACGTTTTTGTGAATTTTGTTTTTCCATCCAGCTCTGCCTGTGTCCTTCAGATGATTTCACTCTCTGAAAAGAAGTGATGTGAGTATTTCTAGAGATGCTTCTGGGCTCAATGACATCAGTTTTACTAAGTTTAGCAGAACTGCAAAAGTCTAAATTAACAAACCCCTTCACTATGCTCTGGTGCTAGAGCTAAATCAGCGAATACTGTTTTCAGTAAAGCACTGCAACTTTTTTTTTTCCCCAAGGTTTCTTTCATTGACACGGTCTCAGCAGGGGAAGGAGAGATATTCAGCGAAGAGGTCAGAGCACAGCTAAAATTTTACCGTGTCACAGTTTTGGAGGGCCTTTATTTCTCTCTGCCATGGACGCTGATCAGTACAGTGAATATAGTGTTACTGAATTTACTACAAAGATGCCAGTTTTAATTGTGCTTTTATCGCATGTGAAAAAATCCAACTCAGTCTTTGGCGGTTGACCTCTCTCAAAGGAAATGCCTGTTTCAGTTGCACGTGTTGTCAGAGGATGCTTTACAACACCCACAGTAGCATTTCAGGGATGCCAAGGGCGTGCACATGTACCGAGCACCCCGCGCAGAACGCTACAGCAAGAAGGGAGTTGGTACCACCTGGGCAAAGCTTTCTCCAGTCGTGTTGGCTTTTCTTTTCTCATTAGGGCCAAAGACAAACTCCTTCTGACTTGGAGGGAGCAGAACACCTCTAGGATACCTCCCTTATTTATTCCTGCTACTTGGCAGGTAGAAAACTGCCTCTTTGGGGTTTTTTTTTCTTGAGCAATTAAACATCTTTGCTACTTAATTCTTATCTATCTGAAGAATATTTTCATTGGGAATGTGTAGAAATTAGAGCTTTGTCTAGTATGATGGGACAAGGAAACCACTCGCAAACTCCTCAACCCAAAGCTATGTAGTGAAGTGGAAAGTATTCTGCTGAATCCTGTGCTATTTCAAATGACAGCAGAAGTTTCCTGCAATATTTGTCTCGGATAAGATTATTTGTGGGGTCTCATTGGGGAACTGGATTTAAATATTAATCGTGCTTTACTGCAGAGACCAAAATCAATTTGTTGAAGCTTCTATTAATGCTTTTTTATGGAAGGAAGTTCTCTGTGCACGAAAATGATAATGTAAATATGTGAAGTGCTGCAGTTTGGTCATAATGTTGAAGTAGTAGAACTTAGTTGAAGACCTCAGTTACTTTAAAAACTTGAAGTGCTGACTACAGTTATCTTCTGGTAAAAAAAAAAAAAAAACCATGTTTCTGCTTAGCTTATGCCAAAAGTGTTTAGGTACCTAATAAAGCAATCCTTCCAAAGTAAACCAGTACTACTCTTCTTTTAAAGGACACTGAACTGAAGTGATAGATGTGGAGGTAAAAAAATCCTTTTGATGGCTTACAGAGGAAGGCTTGCCTGCCCAATTAACCTGTTTATGCAGCATCTTTCTCCTCGGGGCTGCAGCTTATCTCAAGCCACTTCCAGTTTATGGCTACCCAGGGCAGCAGTCTGTGGGTTTTCTCACTTCTTTTACCTCACTTCTTGAAATCGGGGAACTGCTAACTTCAGCTGGGTCTGAATATGCATGAATGGTGACTGGCACACATTTTTCAATGGGAAGGAGGAGGTTAGGGAAATATGACACAAGCTTTGGAGGGTGTAGCACTTGCGAGTTCAGTGACAGCCCCTTGAGGGAAGGAAGCTTCTTACTTTTATAAGAATGAGAATATTTTTATTTTGCTTAATTTCTTTCATTTTGTTTATTCTTGCATTTCAATGTTTTCCTTTCATGCTGTATATTTATTTAATCTCTTGACAAAAAAATAGATCTTTTTGCCTGCTAAGAGCCCAACTGATAAAACCAGTTTAGCTAGAAATTTTCAATACAGATTTTCCTTTAAAACAAATAGGATTTTCAAGCTTTCTGTAGAGTAAGGAAATAATTCCCTAATACAACAACACGCTCTATAGCATCAAAAAGGAATCTGTGACTTACCATATTACCAGAAATTAAACCCAGTGTGAAGGTGATAAGGAAAATGTGGTTGCTTTTGTAATGGATGCAGCTTATATGCCGTTATATGTCATAACACTGTACGACTGGTGAAGCTAAGGGAAATTATAATCATGGAGAAATGTTGCAGGAAGCCTTGAAAACAGGCAGGGCTTTTGGAGGCAGATGAAGGAAACAGGAAAATAAACTAAGTCTGTGTTTGGGAATTGTTGGTAAGCAACAGTTGTCTTACTCAAAGGTTAATATTTTATTATTTCTTCATACCAAGAATACACCACCTTTACCTGAAGCAGTGTTGGGACCCTTAGCTGCCTTGCATGACAGCTTGCAAAATTGTGAGATTGAGTTCTTTAAGCTATGTTGATATACTATGTGACTGTTTCTCAAATGATAAAATTGAGAGGGTCAGAAATTAGTGTCTGGTTCAGATTATTTATTTATCTTACAAGTGTTAAACCAGCATATACCTGTCAAATCTTCCAGAATATTTAAGGTTTAGATTTTTAAAAAAATCGTAACAGCACTGAAGTGCTGAATGGCTGTTTTGTTTTCCTACAAGTAGATGAAAAATGCCAAAGTTCTGAAATTTAAAGTGCTTATTTATATGCAGTGTTTATAGTATACATTCCATTAATTTAATGGAATATGTTCTACGTACAAGTGATAGCTGAGGTGACTGACATTACCTAGACTCTTAAGGAATGTTAAATCATAAGAATAAATTAATTTAGGAAGGAAAGAGTGAGTGACTGAAGCAGTTAGACACTGTTAGACACTCCAGTAAAGATTATGTGCATAGCAAGTAGTTCAGTTAACATCTAAGCTCTGACATTTCAGAATTTCTGCACTGGTATCAGTTTGAATTATGAAGTTATCAAGCATGGTGGAGAAAAGACAGAAATAATGAATTGTTTTTCTTTAAGGAAAGCTGGGAGGGTGTCAGAGCACTAGTGCCACATTATCCATTTAAGCAGAAGGCAGAGGGGAAGTTAAACATTAGCTAAAAAACAAGAGCATTTTTCTATCTGCAGGTTTGATAACTTATACTACAGGTATTTGGAAGGATTGACCACAAAGCTCTGAGTTAGTGGCAAAGTTCAACAAATCTGATACTAATGATGCATTTAAGAGAGCTGGAAAATGCAATGGGTCAGTATTTTTTGTTTGCTTCAAATATAAGTACAGGCTGGTAGAGAACACTGCAACACGCTCATGAGAACAGCTCATTGTCAGAGCTTGAAGACACCACAGGAGATGCAGTCAGTAAGATCAGAGGATGAACATTTACTTGAGTCAGTCAGTATAATTTTGTGAAGAATGGGACCTATCACAAAAACATCAGTGATACCGTGTCGTGCAGAGGTGACAACTCTGCCTGCTGACTGTGTTCCTGCATTTCTGTAAGGCACTTGATTCAGTATCACCTGTGTTTAGTGTTTGGATTTTAAACAGTCCCATGCTGCATCGGTTTGGTGCCCTTATTAAGACTTCTAATTTAATAGGCGCTCTTAAAAATGCTATGGGTATTTTCTACATTTCTTAAACTCATTATTATAACTTCAGCTAGTTTTCCTTTAATAACAGAGTTTAATATTGAGGTCGCTGGGGCAGAGAAACTGAAATTTCAAAAACTTTGAGTCCTTCTGCGTTTAATCAACACTTTTGAATGCCTGAAGCTGCTGGATTATATTTTATATCAATTTGTAATTAAAAATTAAAGGAAAAAAATGTGAATGTTTTTACTTAAAGGCACAACATTTAAATGTTATGTTAGATGATATTATCTAACTGATAATAGCTATTAGAGATTTTATGGAAATAATTTCTTAATTTCAGTTTAAAATTATTTGCATTCTGGTCAACCTTTGCTATTAGATATGAAGTAAAACAGATATCTTAAGTGAAGATTTATTCAAGACTTTCTTCTTTTGGCCAAAATGCCTGTTATATTGACTTACCTTTCATTGCAAACTGCAAGAATTGACATTTGGATGTGCTTTGTCAAATGGACACTCTCAACATCCTTGGTGTGTTGGCACAAATGGTTTGGCTGTGAATGGAGGAAAAGCAGTACAGAGAACGTCTTTCGGTTATTTAGAAGCAAACACAGTGGCCAGTAAGTGACACCGAGTGCTTGAATCTTGGTGTTCTCCCACACACTGAACCACTGCTTGGGTACCAGGACGATGAACTATTCACAAAAACTTTACAACTTTCCTGGTATAAGATTGAAAGTGAGGTAATAAAATGGAAACATAGTTTATATGACTTAGTAGCTGGTTGAGACATTCGTTTTGTAGGATGCTGCTCTGTAAATTTTTCTGAAAAATCAATAAAACATAGATTAGTGTAGAAAAACAGTTTTTCTGAGCATTTCCTGCTGAATGCTAGCATGTTGCATTCCTTTTTCCCATACATCAAGCATCTTAGAATATTTTTATTAAATAGCCATGCTATATATGTTTAGGTACTGCATAATAAACCATGAGTATGGATTCTTGTTTATAGTACACCAGCTGGCAGTATTTATAAAGGTCTGTCTGTGTTGATTCGTAAGACAGTGACTTCACTCTGTCATGCTGCTTAGTCTTCAAGGTGTTACTATCATATGAGAAAGGAAAAAATAGATTTCAGAATAGTGGCATGCTTCAGTAATACATCTGTTGTTTAAATCTTTGGTATTCTAGATAGCCTTTATACTGAAAAGTTTTAAGAGTTAATTCAGAAACTCCCTGTGGACCAGCATAGATGCTTAAAAGACCATGGTGCTGAAGAGGAACACTAGGAAGGTATTGGCAAAGACACCAACTCTTATTAAAAGTGAGCGAAAATATTGCACCAACATTTCTGTTATAAGAACCTGTTGTGTTTACCCTTTGCTCATTTAAAAAACCAAAAAGTTTCAACTGCTCTATCTAATGTGCTTCAGAGATTTCTTGAATCTGAAATGTCATCGCTGACAGTCAAACTTCAGAGAGGAAAGATTTATTAAATTCATTTGGGTGAATCACTAAGTAAAATCTCTGATTATTCCCAGGGCAATGCAAGCACAGTTATTTACCTCCTCATACATTCTTTTATTATTTATTTCTAATGTTTAGCAAACTTATCTGAAATAATTTTGAAAAAATAGCAGATGAGTTGGGTAATGTCATCTTGGCTACCCCGAAGCATGGGTCTTACAACCTGGAGCTTCTTGAGTGAGTTTGTGCACTGAAAGAGGCAGGGAACTCTCCTAAGCTGACCCAGCCTGGCCCAGTTGCTCTGAGGGTGGCTTTTCCCAGCTGGCTGCCTACCTCTGTCACGCTTTTTTAAACTGCTTGAGTCAGTCAGAGAGTGAGAGAAAGAAGCGTCTCATGAACCTCACCTTAAGCCCAGCCCTTTTCAGAGGTTAGGGCATCCTGGTATCATCCGCAGCCCCTGAGGCTGAGACAAGCATCTTTTGGCTTCTGTTCCCCATACGTTCATGTTCTTAGACTTGCAAAGATTTCTCATGAGATGATGCTAGAAGCTATACAGTTAGTAGACTCAGATGCTGTATGAACATGCATATATTTATCTATTTTTAAAATACGATGTAAGAACAATTTAATTCCAGAATGCCATTCAATTTTGAAATATTGAACATTAAATCCAGAAATTCTTTGGAATATGTAGATTCTTTGTATGATTTGTAAAACTTCTAGTTTGTAAGGATTTTTTGGGGGCTGCAATTAACGCATAAGACAAAAGAACAATATATGTATAAATGGGAAAAAAAGAAGCTATTAAAATGACTGCCTTGAAAATAATTCTAGGAAGAATTAGCAGTGAATGTTCTCCTGGAATTCAGTACTAATCATTAAGTTAGGAAAAATTAGATGTCTATGGCCTGCATCTAGATATAATCTGTTTGGTAGGAGAGGCTAGCACAGTACAATTCCCTCAGAGTATAATAGGTATTTACAAGCCTGGGTTTTTTTCCTGCAGAAAACAACCGTGGGAAGGATGGTCTGTCTCAACAGGTCTACTGCTTATTTGTATTCAGGACCTCACCTGCTCACTTGACCAAAAATAATCTATATTTTTGCCTATGATTCCTACACTTGAAAGGAAGTGAGATGAATTCTAGTTCACCTTAAGCATCACCAGAATAACTCTCCAAGTAATGCCCGTTATTTCTGAGTAAAAACAATGGGACTGTGTACTTAGAGCTTGTGCTCCGTCCAGTCCAAATTTCATTACTATCACAAGCCCCTCCACCTCTTTTCTTGGGTAACTGATTTACTACAGCTTTGCCATCAAAATTTATAGCATCTTCTTTCTTCCACTTCTGACATTTTTGGCAGAGAAAATTCACCTGCTCCAAAACTGTGAATTCATCCTTTGCACCTGCATTTAAGGGATTTAATGCCTGCAAGCTGGAAAGCCAATATTAGCTTGGTTACTGTGGTAACAGACTCATTTTCAGCAGCCTGTAATGAATGCTGCTAGAAGCAGGGCTGCTATTCTTGAATTTTATTTATGTAAATGTGTTTTAAACACCTTTCTCCCATACCATATCTCTTGCTAATAATCTCCAAGTATGAAGGTACTGGTATTTGAGGCATTCTCATAAAGTTCAGATTTCAGTGGGACTGTTCATTTGGGAGAAGTTAAAGTAAATTCAGATGCTTTTGCTGAACTCTGGCCTATCACCCCAATTAATACCGTACCGAAAGCCTACCCTCAGAACTGGCTGCTTCACTGAAGCTCCAGTCTGCTTCTCTGTTTTACAAAAGCTTGTAGATTAAAAGACCTTATGGCCTCTTGGTTTTTACCCACATTTTTGAGAGACAGAAGGAGCCTGCTCACTGATGCCTTTGAAACTGGGTATATATCTCAGTTTAATAATTGTGTGGTGGGAGACAAGAACATTGTTCCCCGGATTTCTTGTAAAGTAATAAGAACTCTTTCAATCACATCACAAAAACATTAAAAGGATTGCTCATCATTTATAAAGCTGCCAGTACCTTTATAAGATGCTTTTGTTTTCCCCCTCAGTGCTTGGCTCTCTTTGGAATTAAGTTTTCACAAATATATTATTTGCGCACATTTATCTATTCTGAAAATGTAGTATACCAAGGCTTGCTGGCCTGCTCTTCCTTGTCCTGCCCCTTGCCCTGGCTGCTTTTGTTGCATTAAGGGGAGACTACTTCCCTCTCCCTCCTGTGTGAGATCATCAGGGTTTTTTTAAGTTTATTCATGCCAAAACCTAGAGACAAAATTCTCTAGGCATAATCACTTTGAAACAAGAACCAAAGATGTTAGTAATCGGAAATAAAAATAGTACAGAGCTTAAAACACTGGTAAAAAAAAAAAAGAATTATAATATTTGCTGACCACTAAGTCTTTCTTACAGAGACTAACTTATTTTCACTACATAACAGCTGAATAAGGCAAATAAAATCAGCATAACTGTCAGATTCATAGTTACTTTCCAATATAGGAACAATTCTTAAGGGGATTGATAAACATTACAGAAAGTTAATGATGAGAGAACGATGAAGGAATAAATTAGAGATGCCTGCATTAAATTAGTTCGTTGCTCAGAAGTACTTTGGAGGACGTTCCCTAACCCGCAACCAGTAGCTTCCCAATGAACTCAGAATGACACGAGCCTGCCCCTCTGAGGGAGGGAGCATGGGGCTAGTATGACAGCTCACCACAATTACTCAATCTTTAAACAACAAACCTACCAGCAGTGCTAGTAGCACCACTATTTTTTCCCTGTCTGCTGTGAAAAGTTCTTACTATAACCTGGAATGATCTCCCTATCGTTTAAATATTTGTCCCTAGTGTTAGGATGTTGTCTCCTCTGACTGCACCTGAAGACGAGCTATGAGAACGTATATAAAAAAGATATGTACGAATTCGAGCACGGTGGTCTCCAGGGTCATCCCCAGCTCACCTTCTTTCACCGTGCTGTACTTCTCCCAGAGTTTGTAAGTGCAGTAGGTGGAACGGACCGAAGCAGCCATGGCTGTATTGCAGCATTTAAACCATGCTTATTGTCACAGTATGATACTAACTAAATTCAGGTTTTCTATTCAGTACAGGGGTGCTTTTGTCTCACTCTCTTGCTTCTCTCCTGCAAATCTCTCAGTGCATCTTTTAACCTTTTTTCCCTCTTTCTACTGCACTCAAGAGTTAATAATGTGTTAATTTTATCAGACACATGCAGGTGATTTAAAGAAAATTGAGTACCTGTTTTTTATTCTGCAATCATTTCCTATTTTTTAAAGTGCTGCTAGATATTTGTTAGAAACAGGGATCAGACATCTTATTCTGCAATAGCATCTCATTCTCTGTCCTTTGAAACTCCCACTTTAAATTTTCCATCTGAAAGGCAAAGATACTTACCAAATAGTCTTTTTCTTAGCTGGGAGGACTTCTAGCTAATTCTAGAGCAGCAAATTGCCAGAAATTCCTCAGCTACTTTACGCTGGGCTGTAGCACGTGTGGATTACGGACGCTAAACTGCTGTTATGTTCAGCTTTCTTCCAGAAGGTGATGTTTGCTGGCGACAAGCACACAAGTTCGGTGATTTGGCATGGCTGGCACTGCAGCATACAGAGTTCGATGAAGGGAGAACGACCTGTGGTAGCTCCTGTAGCTACAGTAGTAGTCGGTTTGCTCCTACCCGTGCTCTGCAAAATCCATTGCCTGCTGGCTCAAACAATTTAAAATACATAGGATAGTATGGGATGATCTGTTTCTTTATTTAAGGCAGAGGAATGATGGGTATCGGCCTTAGAGGGCCAGCAAAGCTCTGTAATAAATCGCTCGTGGGAGGAGAGGGCTAACAGGTGTTTCACGTGCATATGGACAGCAGGAAAAGAAAATGCATTGGCAGTATCTTCTCTTGGAGGGGTCAGCGAAAAGACGCAGGGTGAACAGATGTCTCTGGCTCCTGCAGGCTTTTGCTAATTTCTCTGATCGGACTGTTCAGGACTAAATCTGCTCACAGACCTGGGCGCAAAGCAGCCTTCACCAGAGCGAGCCTCTGCTCGCGCATCTTCGCTGGCCAAGGGGAGCAAAGTCCTGCCTGACAGGAGGGGCCAGGAGCTCCAGCTCCTGTATTTCTGCCGTTCCCTTTTCATTTTTGTCTTGCTGACAATGCTGTTGTCCTGCACTGCCAACACGGACCCTGTAAAGCTGTGACTGAATCACGGGAGGTTGTTTCCCATGCGGTGCCTCAAAGGCCCGGAGATGAAGAGGTTGGAGCAGGGCAAGCTCCAGGGCTGTATTGCTGCTTCTTTATTGAGGCTAGTTTTGGTTTTCATTCAAAATGAAGGAGACAGTGCATGGTCTAATTTTGTTCTGTTGCTTCTGCAGCCTTGCCGGACTGCCTTGTATTGCATATAAAAATCCAAAAAGCTGCATTTGATGTGTGATTCCCCAGACAAGCTATCTGAAAGCACACTGCTGCTAGTATCAGACTTGAATAGATGGTGACGTTCATGTTGTAAATTATGCTGTTCTTCTACTCAAAACAGAGATTTGGATCAGGATGTGAAGGGAATAGGGAGTTGTTTTAATATTCTAAAATATTTAAAAGTTGTAACAATCTGTAAAATGTTGTGCTTCAGGGACTATAAATGTCTTGCAGGGGGTAATAAAAATATTGGTGGTAAATGTGTTTCAAAATTATGAATTTGAATACAATCTTGTGTGTAATTATTAGAGGTTACCATGCGATTGATGTGATCTTGATGAGGAACCAGGATAGGGGAAAGAAAATGAAGATGCTTCTCCTTACCAGTGTCCATTAATAGAATATTGATGTATTCTTCTTAGTAGGCAATATCTATTTCTCTCCTGCTGCCCATAGGAAAGTGTTTCAGAGAACAATTAACAGCATTTGACTTCCCTTTATGTGTTGTTTTGCATAAGTTTTGCAATAAATCAATTGATTTTTCCAATACCTGTGGCAGTTAGATATTTTGACTCCAAAGATGAAGCACAGTCAAACAAAGCGTCACAGCTTCTTTGAGAGGAGAATGAGGGGAGAGTTTATTTCCTTGTTAATAAATTAAAAACAGATTGTGCTTGTTTTTTCATTTCAAATCCCTGAGTCACTACTGGGAATGAAATAGTTTGATAGTACTGGTAATGCTATGGTTTGCATTGAGTAAGGGAAAAACTGATATTTTTGCAGTGGTTTTTCTCCTTTGGGTCGTTGATAGCAAGAGGGCATGGGGTTTGTTTTTTTGGTGGTTTTTCTTTTTTTTTTCCTTGCTTGTTTTTAACTGGTATTGACAGAATCTGCTCATCACTGAAATCCATTTCTCCCACGTCACTGCTGTGGGTGTCAGGATGACCCCAATCAGGACCGGCCTGAATAAATCTGTGTCTATTACAGTCAAGTCTCCAATTGCACTGCTGGCATCCTGTAAATAGACATCCATGTAGACCTCTTTCTGCTTTAGTATTTCTCATTGACATGATTTATTCCTGCAGATAAACACCCTTGCTTTAAGAAAATGGTCTTGGGTCATTGCATTCACCACTGGTCACCACTCCTACCAAAGAGAAGTACCAAGTACCAACACCGAATCCTGATGGACTACCTAGCTAGGCACACTTGATATGTGGGGTACAGTAGCACGAAAGCCACCTCCAGGATTTCACTGCAAGGTTACAAGGCACTGGGGCATGCTCACAGCTTCTAGGCAAAGGTCTGAGAGTAGGAGGAGTAGCCACAGAGGTACTAATGACATATTGCAAAAACAGTGCAGTGTGAAAGCTACAATTACTTCTGTGTTCCAGTAAGAAATTTGTATGCGTATCTGCTCCCTGCAACATCCAGGGCCCTCTGTCTCCAGCGATATATCGGCGTGCTCTTTCGTCCTGGCTGCCAAGCTTCACATGAAACTTCCTCTAATGGACACTGAAGTATTTCACTGTCCCGAGAGAATGAATTGCGCAAGCAGCAGAGTTTTCGCAGGAAAACTTACGGTGTTACAGCAGCCTGTGGTCATAACCAATACCAGTCCATAGCAAGTTTACAGGAAGAGCTGTAATATTGAAATTCAAATAGCACTTGATGTCAGACTCTTAGGGGAATAAAAAAAAGTTGCCAGCTTTCAATATTACCAATTTATTGTATTTCTTTCTTTTCCTGATGAAGAATTCCATCACGGTGACACAGAACAGTCATGCTGTTTATTTAAAAAGCTGAGAGCGCATATTTGTAAGCAATGAGGATAAGCGTTTAAGTGTCAGCAGTAAGGCCTCCACTGCAAACTGACTGTTGAAAAAAGAGAAATAATATTCCTTTATGGTTAAGCCGTTTTTTCCCCCCAGTTCTATGTTTTCTGGTGATAAAGCAGTATGTATTTATAAGGCAGTAATAACCCCCTACTTAATGGCAGGATATACTTGAAGAAAAAGATAATTTAATATTAATACACTTCCTAATGAGCTGTATGCCATAGGGAAATTGAGCCTAGAAATGTGAATGATTGATAAGAGACTGTTGTATTTTCTCTACCAAATGAGAAAAATGAAATATGTATGTAAAAGACCCAAAAATGGGACTGGTTTAAAAATAGGGTGATTTTGTTAGAAGGCATTTGCTTCCTCCCTCTGCTGTTTTTTTAATTTTAGGATGTATTCCACAGTTTGCACCCTCACTTTCTGGAACTCGTACATCTCTTTAAACCAAATTGTTGTACAGCATATTTAGTGCTTTGAGTATTAATGCCAAGCTATATTAATCATCTAATTTTCTACTAGCATGCAGTAAGTGGTTTAAAGGAATACTAACTCAAATCAAATCTGCTCATTTAAAAATACCATATTTAAAGCACCTCATTTGATCAGTTTTTGCCATCTTATGGTTTTGTTGGGTTTTTTTGTTCATTGTCCTGTTTATTGAGAGAAGAGAAACATCTGCAGCTGACCGTTCGGGGAGTGCTGCAAAGCTCTCCATATGCAGACCTTCCTCCAAAGCTCATTTCAGGCTGTTTGGATCCTTCCAGGGTTTGCGGCAGGTTTTGGTTCAGTGTGCTGGTCAATAGTACGTACGCACGGCAATGTGCATCTCGTTTTAGTAGTGTTACTTGTATGCTTTGTCACAAGTTTATATTTGATTATTTCTATTGAGCTGACTTTGTATTGCTAAAAGCAACACTGACTTTTGCTATTCTAAAGCAAACACCTCTTGTGAACCAGTTCGCGATGGACCTTAAAAATATATTGGCATATGATCAGCTGAAGCATGATCATCGCTGGCACACTGGGAGCATGACTGTTCTTCATGCGTGCTCTGCATGTTTCCTGGTCCAGATTCGTGCTGAGAAGAGGAGGGGGAGGCAGAAGGGGGAGGCAGGCCGAGGTCCTCTCTGCCTCCCCGCTGCCACACGTGGCACCCAGGCTCGTGCCTTACGGCATGGTGATGGCTTCTGCTCAGGCCAGAGCTGTGCTCGCTTTTTTTCCTACATGGTATGTTGGGCATTTGCTTCTTTGGGACTGGTTATGGTTATCTAAAGGCAAGTATGCAGGCAGACAGTAACAGTGTTAAAATTATTCTACTTGTTCAAACCAAAGGTCCACCTAGCTCTGTTTGCCATCACTCAATAACAGGTAATTGGAGAACAATAAGAACAGGGTGGGCAGGTAGGGATTCTTTTTCCAGAAAGTTGTTTTCCAGTGACAGGCAGTTTAGGGGCTTCTGGAATCAGAGGCAGTATGTTCTGATTTAATTTGACTCAGAATTTTGCCTGAGAACTGGTCAAATCAGTTTTGCAACCTGTTTATGCCTTGATTCATCTACAGTATCCAGTGACAAAGAGCCTGACCACTGAATTTTGTTTCTTTCATACCTGCCCACTCCCAGCTTCATTTGGTGTCATATTTCTTGTACACTGGCTCTCTTTTTACCTTCTCTATGGCACTTCTGAGTTTACAGAAAACTCTTATGCTCCCCACCCACAGTAGTATTGTTGTCAAGGCTGAAGAATCCTAGTTTATGTAACACTTCAAAGTAAAACTTAATTAAAATGCTGAAAATTTTCCAGTATTTTCCAATATTCTTCAACAGAATTTAATCTGAACTTTCACCCAAAATCCAAAATGCATTATAGGAATGGAAGCAACCAATGGCTGAGTTTGGGGATTGTTTTTTTCTTTTCCTGTATCAACTGTTTGCTGGATCTGAATAATGCTTTTCTTCCTTTTCTTTAAAAGAAAAAATACAGACACCACTCCACCCACCCCCCTCCCAAAAAAAAGGAAAACTAGCTATCCATTCTAAGCAGATCTTCTTGAATTTCATTTTCCCTGCATATGGCCTAGATTTTTGGCTGTATCATTAGGAAACAATAGAAGATTAGCTTTCTTTTATGAGTGTACATGTATGTATGAGTGTGCATGTGTAATAATAACTTTTCAGCAGTTGCTGTGGAAAACAGTATTGTGCCGTGAATCATACTTGGACTTTTGTTGAGTAATGTCATTCTGCTTATTTTACAGTAATTTTAATTACAAATATTTGTTGCAAATTAAAATGTTAAGAAGTGGGATGTATGCTTAAGTGGAGTCTGAATACACTTTAAAGGTGATGCTTTTTTGTAGTTTATTGCATGATGTGGCATTTTTAATGTCACTCTATAAAAGAAAAGATATCATAGAATCATAGAATCATAGAATACCAGGTTGGAAGGGACCTCAAGGATCATCTGCTCCAAACTTTCTTGGCAAAAGCATGGTCTAGACAAGACGGCCCAGCACCCTGTCCAGCTGAATCTTAGAAGCGTCCAATGTTCAGGAATCCACCACTTCCCTGGGGAGATTATTCCAACAACTGATTGTTCTCATTGTGAAAAATTTTCCTCTTGTGTCCAGTCAGAATCTCCCCAGGAGTAACTTGTACCCATTACCCCTCATCTTTTCCATGTGACTCCTTGTAAAAAGGGAGTCTCCATCTTCTTGGTAGCCATCCTTTAAATACTGGAACATGGTGATAAGATCTCCCCCAAGCCTTCTTTTCTCCAGGCTGAACAAACCCAGTTCCCTCAGCCTTTCCTCATATGGCAGGCTTCCCAGTCCTTTGATCATCTTTGGTATAAAATTCTTTGTAGTAAAAGTGGTATGTTGGAAGAGTTGGGAGGGGTAGTTTCCCTGTCCATAGGACATGCCTGAATTTAAACGCATTCTGTTCTGCAGCAGGACTGAATGTTTGGAGATGAGCTGGTGGGCATGTGCATCCATCACAGAGTAGCTAATCATCCAGTTAAGACATAACTGCAATTTTTTGCCATTTTACTATATTTAGTCATTGGATCAAAAAGAGCTTGATAATCAACTTTCACTGGGGTATGGACACCAAGGTTAAAAAGTACTTCCTGTTAAGTTTTGCAGCAAGTGGATCTTACATGGGGTCTCCGTATTCCAGGTGTTGCCCTTGCTGGGGATGTTATTTAAATATTATTTCTCTAGGATTTCTTTTTCCTCCTTTTTTCTTTCCTCTTCCCACCTCAAAATAAAAAAAAATCCATTCTTGTGAAGTGACAAATGTGTTCCAGCCAAATGTTTGGATTCCGCAAATCATTATTTTGATGTCTTTGCACATCTGCTCCCCCCACTCTCTCTCTTTCTCTTTTTTTTTTTTTAAAGAAGACTATCACCCTGCACTGCATGTAAGAATTGCTGATGAGCTGCTCTTAGATCATTAAGTGAAATATGCAGGAAATGGGAGAAAGCTCCTAATTTCCATTAACATTTCTGAGCAGGAGCCAAAATAGTTTAAATAAAAATAATAATGAGAAATGGAAAGTTGTCATAGCAGAGTAGTGTTTTGCAAGTCAGTCTGTGGTAAATAAACATTTAAGGCTTCATCAATTATTTTTTTCATTCCCCATGAACTCCCTTTAATGACCTTCACATCAAATCTGATTTATGTAAGCTTTATAAGAAGGGCAAATCAAAACAAAACTAGAATCTGACATAGCCATCTTCACGCCTATTCCTTTTCCTATATATAATTTTTCTTTATTAAAGTTGTTTCACAAAAACCTTGAAATCTGTAGTTGGAATAAGAGATCAGAACTGTTCAAAGAAGGTCATATTCGTTTTGGTGTGTTAATTATTTTTTACTCATGTATGATATAACAAATTCAGTGAGTAATTGGTGGTTATCCAAGTAGGGAATTCAAGTTGTCCTAGCACTTGTGACAGAGAAGCTGGGGTAATGAAAGATGAACGTGCACGTGAATAAAACAACAAATCCCTTGCAGTATTAAATGTGATTCAGCATCCAAACTGCAGAAAGCCTGTGACTTAGTTTCATCTAGAGGATAAACTAAATCCAAGTCTTGAAAGATGTTAGTCTTTGTCTTATCCCTCACTTAAGGTAATAACTGTTCTTCACCACCAGAAAAACAAAAGAAGAGAACATCACGTTAGTTTTCATTTTAATCTTGTTTTCTCTTCACATTTTAGTCTTTTTGCATATTCTTCAGTGTCCTGTTCCAATTTTTAATCATACGAAACAAAGAGATAACAACAAAAAAATGTTGCTTCCATTATTTACCACCATTATTTACCAGCTGTCTTTGGGATCTGAACATACTTCTCTTCACCTGGATTATCTGTTTAAAGCTGCAGGCTTCCTGACCCCCCCCACCAAACCTATCGAGCCTTTCCTTTATGAGTCCTAAAAATGACACAAAATATATAATGAATGGCAAATAAACAGAGAATGGAACTCTGAGCCTTGTGCCTTCTAATTTCGTGTCCTTCATATGTTCTTCATGTTACTCTTATTTCAGATAGGTCTCCCATATCTGATTTATTTTTCTCTTGTTAGCAGGAGGAAAAACTTTTGTGATGGTAAGTGATGGGTTTCAAGTCTTCAAATATGGTATGTCTCAGTGGTCTAATAGCAACTGGATTTCTTGTATTAGTATTTTGCATTATTATTCTAATTACTTGTTTCAGCACAAGCTGAAATTAAAAAAAAATTAAATAAAATGAAAAGAATGAAGCATTATGGAAATAAATAACTGTGATGCCCCAAATATACCTTGAAAACTTGTGAAGTTAAGCAGGTACAATTGCTTGCATCCAAGTTAATCCAATGATGCATTAGCTAGATTAACAGAACTTGTATTAATTAATCTGTATATAGGAAGAAAACAGAAGATTATACAAAGTAAATTCCATTTTGCCTTTGTATGTTGAAGATCTTTCTGTTTTCTGATATATTTTTAAAGGGCTTTGTTTTATGTGGACTGTCTAGCCAATAGTTTTGTTTTATATTTCTAAATGATTCAGCAGCAAGTGTTATATATTACTTAATAACCTGAAGATAGCTGATCTTACAATTTACTGATTTTTTTGCGTACATGGTGGGGTCCTTGTTTTTATCTCCAAATTAAATTTCTTCAGCTGTAACTAAATAAAAAGGAGTGCTGGTGAGATTTATTTCTTTTTTAACAGCCCTGGTATGTATTGATCAGGATTGTTTCAGTTTTATGGTAGTATCAATAACATGTCTTGTGTTCCAGGTTATTGAATCTTTCTCAGAGCTGCCTTGTGTGTCATAACATTTTGTAAATGTAATTGGAAAAGAGCAACCATTTGCTGCCTTAGGGTATTTTGGGGTTTTGTTATTCTACTAGTGCATTTAGAAAAAACAGAATAGCTTGTTGAGTTCCTTTAGTTTTCTTTATGCTTTTTATTCAACATCATCTAGAAGAATTAAAATTTTTGTTTTTAGTGATAAAACCAGATATCACCGTTGGAGCAAATTCAGATGAGTGGGCCAAAGTGTGGGAAATAACAAAAAGATGGTGAAGCAACACAGAGGAGGCGGAGTGTGGGTGCTTTGTTTCATTGTTTTGTTGGATAGCTTCCCCCAACACAAGCCTCACCTGAATCATAGTGGTTTAGTGGAGATGATGCTTTGAAGAAAGCCGTAAGTGCGTTCAATGGAATATGACCTTAATTTCATTACTCACATTATTTCAGGAATTCTTTATGGGAAAAAATGCTGAACCATCTGAGATTGCAAATAATTGTTGTTATGAGCCAACAGCTGATAAAAAAGTTTGCAATTTCCAAAGGTACATGCAGAAACTAGTTGAAAATGCATTTTTTTTGTTAAGTCTAACTTCTGAATGCTTCTGTATTATGTAGATGCTATTTGACAAGTAAAACAAAGATATAGGTTAGGATTACAAGTCTGCTGTGCTTTTGCTCTAATAGAGCACCTGAAAGTTGGTTGGTTGATTAGTTTCTTTGGGCAAATACTTGTCTTCAATAGTGTTCTTCGTTTTGTCCGTTGCATCTCAGAGGATTAAAACTAATCTTTTTTTGCCAGAAATCTGATTCTTGTATTGGTGCAAACATGTGGGTTCACCTGTGTCAATAAAAAAACCAATCATTACAGTCTACCCTTCTCAAATGTTTCTAATAATACTGCAGATAAATAATTACTGGTTTCTAAAGTAGCCAAGATGGGTTTTTTTAGGGTCCACCCAGAGGTTACAGATACATTCTGCTAAACCTCGACAAGCCTCTGTCAGTTGAACGTGTCCAAAGACAAGGGATTTAACCAGGATGTCTCTCCTGTGTAGTACCTTTTCTTGTTAAGGCTGCCAATTGTGTGCTGGGTCCATCCAACTTTGTGAAAAGGTTTTAGAGGTCTGAAACAGATGATGGATGAAAATGATTTTTACTTGTTGTGCTTTTTCCTCTCACTTTGCCAAAAAGCAGTTGGGGCACAATATAAGAAAAGTTAGAAGTTAGAGGCATTTTTGGTGCAAGTAGCCATATACACTGTCAAGAGCATGGGCTTCCAGAACAGCATGATGTTTTCAGCAGTAAGGCAGCCTTTATATGCCTTAAGTACGTAAAGGACAATGTGCTTTCTCTTACATGCACACTCAGACCAGCCAGTAAAATACCTATTTTTCTTTTTTTTAAATTGCAAAATACTCACTTGTAAGTACCACCTATAAGGTTATTTTTGAAGAGATGAAATCTATGAAACTTTTTAAAACATAGGAACAACTTGGTTTTGAGGACTGTTCCTATTATGATATTTATAGATATTTCTATTTATAGAACATATACAAATATTTATAGATACTTATAGAACATATAAAAATAGTATGATTTTACCACTAGTAAAAAAAAAAAAACCCAAACTGGGTTTTTTTGTTAATTAGGTGTTTTCTGGAATTTTTGCCCTTAACCATGTTTAACACCATTCTTTCCTACCATCTCATCCATTCCTTTTCTCTGTTTTCCTTATACCTAAAAAGATTTTTTTTTTCAGATAGAACGGCACAGGATTGTTTTATATTCAACATTGCATTTTCATGAAAATAATCTGACTTTATTCCATAAATTAATGGATAAAGTGCTTTCTGTGGCTTCTCATAGTAGCTGCATGACTGTATGACCTATAGAAGATTGGCCTCTCTGATTTTTCTCTTCCTTCTGCTTATTTCACATATTAATGTACATAGATGAGTAAATGCAAGCTTGAATTACTGTAAGTTTTCTTCATTCAGCACTATACACATTTAAATGAACTCTTTAACTGTATAATACTTCAATTACATGAAAGAAAAGAGGATCACATGCATTTTTAACAAGCTTTTTATAGTTTTTCTAAAAATGCTCAATCATTTCTATTTAATAACTTGCTCTGAGGTTGTTCCAAAGTTTTATTAACTGAAATTAATCCTCTGAAATATGTAAAGCATCATCTCTCAATTTTTGCTCCAGTGTTAAAGTAGTTGAATCAAAACTATCCTGTGTAATCTTGTACTGTATATGCAGCAAGGCAAAAGTCTGAGGCACTAAATTCCATAGATTAGTGGATAAAAAGGGATGTATATTTACATATATAAGTTTGGCTTGTGACATGGCTTGTGTGTTTTCACCATCGTAATGTGCAAGTCTTCTGTTACTTGCGTGTGGTCTTTTTTTCCCTGTTTCCTAAGCAAAGACGCCCAGTGAGGGGGCATACAGATGTGGGTAGCTGCAGCCAAAGAAGAGGCTGGAGAGTGCACAGAACAACCTCTGCACTTGCACAGCCCGTCATCATTTCTATTCTCTTGAATTTATCATTGGCACTTCCCTGTCTTGATAAGAGTGATTTATTCCAAACTGTGTTATCAACAGCGCTTTTATTTTGGTGTTCCCAAGTTTATCTGATACCAGTAACCGTACCGCTACTTCTCAGAGGCAAAAACATCAGTTAACGTGAAAATGTAAGTGTCACGCTGGCAGTGCTGAAGTTATAAAATTGCTTATAGTGCTCTTCTGAATGATGTTACAAAAACCCACATAAATGGCATATAAATGATGTGGTTACTGTGGAAGACAAACAGTGGTTTACAGCTGTGTGCGGTGGTGCTTTCACTCATTGTGGGGAGTAGCTGGGTGTCGCGGTGGTTTTCTGAAATGCTGTAATACATTTGAAATATTTCAGACTGTAACAGTAAGAGGAACAGCAATATTGAGTCACAAAACTGAAGGTGGTGAAACTTAGAAATATAGATAAAATTGCAGATGGGAATTGTTGATACTATCTAGGAATTGAGGCTTCTGTTTAAAATATGGTATGTATCACTTCTTTCATAGATAATGCAGCTAATATGTATTTCCGGACAGGTGGTTGCAATAAATAATGGTTGCAATTCCAGAGAACCTATTACACTTCCCAAAGCTGTTCTCTTGAAAATATTATTTACAGAGTATAATTAACCTCCTGCCTTTTCATGTTCCTGCTGCATACGAGTAACTGGAACAAATAGCTCTGTTATAATTATCTTCCTGCACTTTCTTCCCTCTCACTCGTCTCAAAAATTCTATTACAACTTTTACTTTTTTATATTTCCTATATTATTTGCAAAATTTTAATTTTATGTTCACTTTACCAGAGTAATTTTGTTTGGACATAGCTGTCAGGAATTTGAGAATACTGTGACTGAGGGACTTATGCAGAGTTTTACCCTCTTATTATTACAGGCAGCATAGCTATCCATTTTTTAGATTGTTCCACATCAGAAAGTGATATTTTTTCTTCTTCTCCACTGCTCTTCTGAGTAAGATGTTCTACAATATCACTAGCCTGGTATTTGAAAGGTGGTTTTTTTTCTTCCACGATTCATTTTCTCCTCCATAATTTGCATTCATATTTTCTTCAGCCAATTCTGTTTTAATTTTATCTCCAAGGAAAGTTTAAAAGATCCCATACTTTTGAAATATCAAATTTTTCACAAAATCAAATTCTTGTTTTCTGGAAGAGTAACTAAATTCTTTGTTGATTTTCATTTAAAAACAAAGCCTCAAATTAATTTTTATTTTGTTTTTAATACAAGTACTCAGGCTTCCCACCATTCATCACAGGGTACAATTTCTAGTGCAACACAGAGTTACAGCCAAAACAAAGAGCATTTGTGCTGTCTCTGCAACGGTATCTATCTTAAATATTTTGCTTGAAGACTAATGTCCTCTGCAAAGTCTTTTTGTGGGGCAAAGGTGGCAATTTAGTGCTACTATTTTGACTGAGATTGCTGGGCACCTTCAGATTTCCCTTCCCAGCTCTGGTTTCTAGGAGAGATTTAGAGACTGAAAAAACCACGTCTGTGGGAAGGGAGAAAGGGGAATAAGAAATAGGTTGTAGAGCTTAAAAAAGAAGACAGAAAAGCTATAAAAAGACAGAAGGACAAAAGGCAAGGGAGTTATGAAGACAGCAAAAAGGAGAGCAGTCATACACTCTCCCCATCACAAAAAATACAGCAAAAACTGAGTGAAGAGTTTTAATATGTCATTTGTCTTGTACCATTTGTTAACAATCAACAAATATTTGTTAACAAAGATACTATTCCTGCATCTCTAGTAACTCTTCATCACTGTGGAGGGGGGAAATCCTGATAGTGATGTGCAGGACAGCTGTGGCCAGGACCCCAGATTTGGCTGACACTGGTGGGTCTGACTTCTGTTGTCCTCGTGCCACTTGCTGGTTCGTTGCCTGACCCTAAGCAGCATCAGGGCAAAGTGCAGGGTGGGCTAAACCCTCTGATAACTGCTGGTCTATAAGGAGAGAGAAGGAGAGGTATGGGCAAAGAACCACTGAAGCTCTGGAGGACAAGGAGCACTCATGCTTTTTCCTGTGAAGGTGGCTCTCGACTGTGGTCTCCCCAGCTGCAAGGCAGCGGGTTCATACCAGGTTTTGGAGGCAAGGCTTTTAAGGACTTTACAGCGATGCAAAATTTATCCTGATTAATAGTATTTAATCATTTTATATTCTGGAGGATGCTCTGGAGTGGCAGATTAAGTGGCTGCTGAGCAGAAATTTGTCTGACCTGTTGTACCCCTTGGACTCTTGCCTCCTCATAATGTCAGAGGTGATAACTGGAAACCAGTTCCTTTTCTGTGTCTTTTCCCTCAAATGACTTTGGATGGTGGACACTTGATATCTATTTTGGAATTTGACCAGTAGGATGGCTTTATAATATATAAAGTAAATGATCTTATGAGGAGAAAAATTTCAATTTCTTCTATTTTCTTCTGATTGCTATTTTTCATGTAAGTGGCGATAATGTAATTGCAGGCGTGTTTTGTTTTTATTATATGTTTTGACCAGAATGAATAATTAAATATTTTTTTCCCCTTTATTCTGGGAATAGTAAATGTTTATCATCTGGCTAATTTTCACTCCGTAGTAAATTGATTCACTCTATAGTAAAAAGATATATTTTTGAAGTTTCATTCAAGACCTTGTATTTTTGCTTTTCATAGTAACAAAGCAAGAAGTACTCTTTCAGCCTCAATCAAGACGAAGAATTTTACAGATAATAAAGTAATCCACTCTTTTGGGTTTTGTTCAGTTCAGATTTTTTGGAGGTGGGGTTGGGAGGTGCTTTAAATGAAAATATAAGCAGGTATCACTTCCAGCCTTCATTTCAGTAGATTTTCTTAAGGAGAATATCTTGCTGGGATGAATTTGAGTCCAAGAACTGAGGGAGAGAGCAATTATGAAAGCAGAAGCTGTATGTACAGAAGAAAACATTTTGTGAATACTCCTTGGCATTGTTCTGTAAAGCGTGCTTAGCACAATGAGAAAATGGCCAACAGTCAAATTCTTCAAACACAGCAAGTTCTCCTGATTGTTAATAAAAAAAAAAAATTATTATCTGACAAGCTGCTGAAGTCCTACTGGCTTCAGAAATCCTATATAAGAGCCTTTATAAGGCTGAAGAAGTTGTGTTCACATGCTTCAAGTGACTTAACGTGGTAGTTTCACAGTGGGCTGAATGAGTCCCATGTGGGGACACTGTGTCCAGAAGGTTTAGCGTTCGTGGACACGCAGTCTCCTTGAAGTGTGGCAGCATCGTCCCTCTATGTCAATAACAGCTGTTTTTCTCTTGTCTCAATTCAGGAACAGCTGATTTGTCACTCTTCCTGCTGCCAGCTAAGAGGGACATTTTCTTTGGAAAGAGGAAGATCTTATCGCTTTCTTTTTTCTATTTCATTTTAATTTCTTTTTTTTAAGTGAGACCCTTTATCATTAATAGTTATCAAAGAATTTCCTAGCAGTATGAGAAAGTGTCAATAAAATTTGGAAACCTTAATTTCATATAGAACTTCATGAAAAATTACTAACTGGGTAGAATTTGGAAGCTTTCCATTTTCCAGAGCCAAAGATAGTAGTTTACAACAGAATAATTTAACTATATTTTACACTGCATTATTGAAAGTGCTTAAATCAAGAGAATGTGCTGAAACTGTGGCCTGTTGTGCAAGCTATTGATTAAGCTGAAATACTGATTGGAAAAAAACCTGGCTCGTATATCATCTTAAATTTGCATTTGAGTATAACAATTAAATCCCTAAAATCTGGATACAATCTTTTTCATAACTGTGTGGTCTGCTGTCTTTTGATTTTCTTAATAATTATGTGTTAACCGTGATGATACATACTGAATATCCATCCATGTGATGATTTGTAATGTGAACCTACAGCAACTTATATCCTAGTATAACTCCTTGCATATGTGTAAGTACAGAAGAGGTTCCTTTGAATCAGCGGGGGCGGGGGGTGGTGGTGGTGAGATGTAGCATGTAAGATGTTAGCTAAGATTCTGAGCTGTTCTTCAGTGATGATATTAGTCTTCTCCTAAGTTGAAGGGTTGGATGTGATGTGCCTTCATGTTACAAAAACACATTCTTAGTTCCTATGGATGTGCACGTAATTGGTTGACTGCAAGAAGAAAGAAGAAACTGTTCATTTGTATTTATTTGCACAATATTTATCTTTTGTGGTTTTAATTACCTATAAACTGGAAGACATTTGACTTTGATTTTTTTAGCGAAAATATTCCAGCTCATGTGACTGAGATGTTGATGTTATCAAACTAGGCATTTTCCTTTTTGGGTGGTATAATTTTTTTCCAGGTTACTTTACATCTTTTGAGATGCAAATGTTAAAACAGAACTGGTGATGTTATTTTCTAAACCAGCTAAGACTCTCAGAGGTTTCTTTAAATTAAACTCCAACAACTCATGTTATCTTGAGAAGTGCTGAGAGTCCTTCAGACTTTGCAGGGAGCTCTTCAGTTTGCAGGACCTCACTCCTTGAGCTAAGAAATGCATATCCTCTTCTAGGCAGCGCCCAGTGCTGCTTCCCTTGAACTGCGTGGCAGTGTCTTTGTTCAGGGATTAATTTTCCCCTTTGGTGATTGCATAACGTCGGATTAAATCCAATTCTGAGTCCTTGCCATGGTCAGAATATTCCAAAATGTTCTTGGGATAACATCAGAAACCTGAACATTTGAGCAGAGTAATGGATTTTTCCCCGGCTGATTGAGTATCAGTCATCTGCAGAAGTTTGAAGGAGGCTGTGGATTGTGTGGCCTGGGGTTTCCCTGGCTGTCAGCTGTGGAGAGGTCAGGAATGGAGATTACTGTCATCCTTAAAAAACGTCTGTCCTCTGCTCCTCTGAGGAAACTCCACAAAGAGAATGGGAGGAAATACTGCTGGCTTCAGAAACTCATGACGAGCAGTGACAGGTCCCACTTCCTATACAGCTACATGTCACCTGGCTGTCTGTTAAGTGTTCCCTGGTATATAAGCCATGTTCATAAGAGAGAAAGTACATACCACACACACGTGGACATGCTGGACTCTGCCATTTCCAGGTGTTTACAGATGCTACCTGTTGCCTAATGATGGGCAGGGTTAGGGGGAGCAGCGTTACAGGGCAGGGAGGATCACATACATCTTGGGGTTCATTTGTGGGAATATGGATAGCCTGCCTTTGGGCGGCTTTGCTGCAGCAAGTCTATGATGTGTTTGATTACTATGTTGACTGATATGAAATCAAATTTTGTTTTGTTTGCCTTACTTGTCAAGAAATTTTGAGACTCTTTGAGGTGGAAATCCATTCAACTCCATTCAAATCCATTCAAATCCATTAACACTAGACCTGAGACCTGTGAAAAATTCGATAGTGGGATGTGAAGCCAGATTAAATTATACTGTTTTGAAGGACAGCTGGTTACGAAATTAAAGTCTCCAATCAGTCTAGGGTAATAAAGTGTTTAACCCAGATGAATCTTTTGTGGTACATATTAGGAACTGTCATGTTTTATTCACTTGGTAAATATACTTTCTTTTTTAGTAGCTCTGAGTACATTGAAGTGAGCAGATTCTTGCCTTGTATCTTAATTTTATTATGTCTTATACCATCCTTCCTTATTATTTCACAAAAATCAAGGTGTGTAGCAGGCTGTATCTTTTTCCACTTAACATGTTTGCAGACCTGGACATCATGCTGGAAAATATATTTAAGATTCAAACTAACTCCAGTACCGTTAAGGTGGTTTTCACTTAGTGCGGAAGAAGATTGGGTTTCCTGAACTAGACTTTTCTTTTTCTAAAACGCCAGCAAGATACTCCAATCTTATCTAGCTACCAAAATAAGACATCAGCTTTTTTGAAGATGCTAAATACGTCAGTTGCTAAGCATTTTGGAAAATCTTTTTTAGGTACCTGAGTGCAAGCTGGGCAATTAGAAAAATCCTACAAAGCATTTCTTAGTGGCCCTTCCTGAGGCTAGCATGTAGTGGAGATAGATAGCTCACTGTTCACTTATTCACTCATTGGAGAGTTATAGCAGGACCAAGTGAATGTGCACAAATCTAGTCTGTAATCATCAGTCTTATGTCGCAAGTTACAACAACTTACGAAGGGTGAGTCATACTTACTGTAAAAAGAAGGGGCTTTAAAAGGTACAGGAGACAGGTAGGTACTTAATTTTCCATAGAGTGTGCAGTTTATTTTTCTTTCCTTTTGAGCCCATTCTTGAGATTTTTCAGTAAAAGAACCAAGACTTTTTTAAAAATAAATACATTAGGAAACAAACAAGGCATTTGTCATTCTATACAATGTGCTGGACCCATAATTGCTGATGCAAGTTAGGTACCACTCAACAGCTGTCTGATATGCAGACTGGACAAAATGCCAGCCCTGGATTCAAGCTGTTACAGCCCAACATAATGTGTTCTTATTGCTTTAGCACATAATATTCTTTGAAGAAAAGGTTAATAAGCAATGCACTGAGGGGATATAATCAACACTTCTACAACTGACGTTAGTCAACTTAGCTCCTATTCTAATGCTTGGGGGGTATAAGTTTTAAAAACAGCCCAGTTGTTACATGTCAGAGTGAATTATCATAGCATACAAAAAGACTTCAGTATTCAAACGCAGTTCTACAATCTCAGGCATTTAAATGTTGTGTCTAAACACACAGATGTATTGTATAATTTTTATAGGTTCTAAAAACTACTTTAGGCAGTCAGAATAGCGTACTGTTGAGACCTACAGAAATACTGAGATTTCTAGAAAGATGTTGAAGTGTCATTTATTTACCTCCACTCTACTTACTGTGTGGATGTTTCTTCCATGTATTTCTTCTTTTTAAGACTAATTATAGTCTCTTAAAATCTATTTTCAACTCTTTTAAATGTCTGCCTCCCTCCTCTGTTAATTATCTTCTATTTTCATTTCTTTTGATGTCAGTCTCCCTGACACACACACACACACACACACTTTGTCTTATTCTGTTGTCTCCAATTCTTTTCCATCTCTCCATAATGTTCTTTTTCTCTCCTCCAAGTGTGCTTCCCCACTCTGTTCATACGGGGGTTCAGCTTGCGTAGTCGGGAATCACACTTTCTCCTCCAGGTTAGGTATCTTGTCATCACCCCTCTTGACTTTCATGTAAAACCTACACATAGCACTTCATCTTCTCATCACATGTTCCTGCTCTTCTCTTTTATAAATGCTTTTGCATCTGTTTTCTAGAGGATTTTCTCTTCTGTCTTTCGTGATGGCCATTGTATGCTATCCACTGAAGTTTGGGGGTTTTTTTAGTATTATTGTATCATCAGATTCACACTTAGATTGCTGCTTTACATTAGAAAGAGTATCATTCATTGTGTATTCTCAAACAAAAAAAGTATGTTTATATGTCCAGCAACTCAAAATATTACAAATAAGTGTCGTTATCTTGAGGCAGAATTAAAGAAGCAAGTAATTTTTTCAAAGAAATGATGGACAAATAGCCACAACTGAATAGCTTTGCACAGAGATTATGTAGTTAGACCTGTTACTTATACTGCAGTAGTACCACAGAGGCCCAGTTACAGTCCAGAAACCCACTGTGTGCTGTAAAAACTGAGAGCAAAGTTGATTCACATGTTCTAGCTTTCATACAACCGAGGAATGACATCCTTCCTTGAGGAAACATCTCTTTTAAATGTGCCAATGCAGCAACTATGACAGAGGTCAGTTGCAATATGATGTTATTCTAGTATTTCTTGGATTAGCCTGGTAGAGTAATATAAATAACTTTTTTTTCCCTGAGTTTCTGGTGTTCCTTGCAGTCCACATCATCATGTCCCACCAGACCTGCACTTAACTACGGTGTTTATATCCTAGGGAATTCGTGCTATCTTCCTTCCTTCCCCAAGGCACCTTGAACGTAATTGTCTTCATGTGCAAATGGCTTAAAATAATAAACATGGCATTGTCAAACTGTAATTGTTTATGAAGCAAACTTGGGATAGCAAAAGGTGCTGCTTTATAAATAAAATAAACTCATTTAATTATATGGCTGCATTTTTACAGCTGCTATTTGCTTGACACATTGCCTGTCTACAGTACAGTGAGTGATTAACTGTTGTGACTGGAGAATAATTATTAATTATATTGCAATTTGTGAGCTGTTATGTGCATATCTAATAACTTTGGTTGTGCTATGAAGGCTGTTGGGCCAGAGGAGGTTAGTTACCTTTCTAAACAATTATGAAATATCTACAGTGCATTGTATGCTCCAATACGTGCATTTATAGTGAGCTGTCTAGTACATAAGCCTAATTGACCCAGACAATAAATCCCTGGTCTAGAATCTTTTCACCATTATTTTCACTATGAGAATAACAGTTAAAAATAAAGAGACTCTAGAGAAACAAAATTGTGTGGTCTCGTGAAGGTTGTTTGCATGCCCACCTGAAATGCGTGAAAAATGCCTGGTATCCTTCATTTAATAAAAGTTACCATTATTGTAGATTTGTACTTTTTCACCTTTTCGAGTAGTATCTGTATAGGAGTAAAGGCCTGAAAACTGAAATCCATACTCTCATCTAGTAGGTAGTTTATTACTTCCTTCCTTCCTTCCTTTCTTCCACCTCCAGCATCTAAGATGCTGTTGTGTGGTGATGGCAATACTGCTCTCTATGCTCATCTTTCAGAGATAACTGAGCTTCACCCAAAGAAATTTTCTGTCCTGTTTTTCAGATTTCATCTTAATTTTATTTTCATATGTCCCTTCCTCTCTTAGCCCACAAAATAACTTTCTGTACAACAAGAAATATAGCTCTACCAACTTGAAAGGAGGAAACAGAAAGAAAATTTAATAATGGAAGGTATAAACAATCCAGTTGCATGCTACCTTAGTTTACTGGCTCTCTTAACACTTGTGCTTCTGAGCCCAAGCCTTTTGGTTCCAAAGGACAATGGGGTGTTCAGGCATGAGGTATATCTCTTTTTGCACATGCCTTAAAGGTAGCTGAGGGGAAAAAAATCATATTCAAACTTTTGTCAACGTTATTGGCCCATGTATCACAGGTTGCCTCTGTCTCTTGGAGAAGTGGGAAAATTATGTTGTACTAGCTTTGTACTAGCTTTGAGCACTGCATTTTGTCATAGAAATATCCGATATGACTGACATCCTGGCAGAGCACAGTCGGTTAGTTGTAGCTATCTCATTTCCTCAGTCTACTCAACGCCCCAGGGTTCATTGGTCGGGGGGGTTTTTTTCTGTTTTTTTCTCTTTTTTTTAATCCTTTCCCCTCCTTTGCCAAACAGACTTTCAAGAAAGCCAGGAGTTCCAGTATTTGAAAGTTATGTTCAGGTGTGTGTCTTCTGCTTGAGCTCATGTTAAAATGCAGGCTGCAGATATAGCTGGGCATAGCCTCTTTTCAGAATTTTGGGAGAAATTTGTATTTCTGCTTTTTCTTGTTAAATCATTAAATGATCCCTCAGTAGCCTTCTTTTAAGTCCTTGTACGTTCCTTGGCTTTTTTTCTTTTTATTTTCCCCCCAAGTATTCTGGCAGCTGATGTGTTCTTTACAATAGATAAAGCTGTCCTTCATCTCCTCTGCCCAATAGATGGTCTTTTTGTAATTGTTCTTAATATGTAGTCATTCTCATTTTTAATAGTCATTCACTCCATACTCTTTCTTCTGTGTACATTCACCACTTGCTAAACAGAGCATGTCCCAGCTAGAAAAGGCTGTCCCTTTTGCAGAAATAGCTTCTTTTCTTTTTGTTTCTGCACTGTCTGCTTCTGATCCAGCATTATGGCTGTCTTCTACTCAAACCAGTGGGACCTGTTGTTCAAATAATAACATTTATAGGGATACAAAACTTTATCAAAAAACAATTGCTTTGCAGATCGGTAGGAGAGCTCCCAAGTAGGATAGTTTTCTTCTTCTGAGAAAAAAAATCTTTCTAGCAATTTTGAGATTAATTTGCAAGAACTTTTAGGACATGAGATTTACCACCAAAAAAATGGCCAATTCAGATTTTGATTAAGTACAGTGTTTCAACAGGTATTATTTCCAATGTGTTATATCTTTTGTATAAGGAAACCACCAGTCCCCATAAAGCTTCTGCAACTTCAGTAGAGCTGTTTGGGATCAAACATTTTTTTCTGTAGGAGAAAGAATGATAAAAAATTCTGTATTTCATTTCAGTAAAAATATGTTTAACTAAAATCAATGCCTTGGTGATTTTTGCCAAAGAACAAATTTTGCACTGTAGGAATTGCTTATATAATTTTTTGGCAAACTTTTCATTCTAAAGGATCTTCCAGGCACCACAAGTGAACGACATCTCTTACTGTGCTCTCTGTGGGTTTCATGGCCATTAACATGTTTTTGGCAAGAAAATCATATGTAGTATTTGGAAC
>WAAD01004500.1:0-19619 GCA_013389945.1 Fregata magnificens
TCACCTACAACAATTACCCTCCTCTTCTTCTTAACTTACCAGTCCAGTATATCAGCACATGACCTAAACTGAACTATCTCATTATAATAGGAAAACCACACCTCCTGACTAGAAAAAGCCCCCTACTCAAATAAACCCTTTACTCTCTGGGCATATGTAATAAATTGAAGAAGAGCTGTACATTTAAGTTGAAGCGAGAGAAAAACTAACGAATGACTAACTGGGGGGTGTGAATATTAAAACTATAAACATATTTAACTCTATAAATATCTGCTGCGATTTTAACCGGGTGTGCTAGCTTTGCAGAGTTACCACCTAGCTCCCATTTTTGCACAAACATGGAATAAACAGATATCTTGGCTCTGTGCGTAAGATTGGCTTATTGCACACCGGGTGAAAGCACACCGGGTGAAAGAACCCTGATTTTTGGGACAACATTTGAACTGCTCTGCCTCGAAGCAGAACATTGGGGTGTTATTTTAGGTGAAACAGACAGCGTTTGGGGTCCACAAAGAAGGCAGTGAGCATACTTTTTAATGTTTTCCTGGGAGCATCCTGACTTTTCACGTAGGCTAGAAAATTCAAATGGCTCCTAATCTTTCTTGTTTGTCCTAAGCAAAACTGTAGCCTTTGGCTGAGGTGATGAATTAACTACCGCACTGCACCATTATTAAAAACCCGTTCATACGCTATGTGGTATCTTGTGCCTCCAAGCTGCTATGGCATGTGGCAGCCATAGCAGAAGGGGGTTTCAAAGACATGCTGGGTGCTCTGTAGACAAAGCTCCCTGGGGGCAAGAAGGGTAAATTGCAGATTTCCCTTGACTAACACACCAACGACCTAGAAATGACTCCTCAAATAATCTCTTCCATCACTTCCATTTTGTAGAGCTCTTTCCAGATGGCTGGGACCAGGGCACTTCAGGAGTGGTATGGAGGGGTACCATCTGGCCACCCAAAGGAAACAGCCACGCAGAGTCCTGCGGGAGGGAATGCACCACTCGTCTGGGCTGTACTGTCAAGTCTGACTTTGATGGCTGTCAAAGCTTACCCTCTGTCATTTTCCTCAATCAAATCTTTCAAAAAGCGAGAGGCAGCGGGCGGAAGCCAACAACCAACCAAACCAAACTTTGTAAGGTGGAGATACACCTGAAGGCATAGCTGTGCAGTACAATGGAAAATATTTGAGGGGGAAGACAACCCTTTCCTCCCTTATTCCTGGGACAGGGACATGAAACAACACTTGATATCATCACCTAAATGTATTTTTACATGGAAGTTAGTGGTTCAAGTTATTATTAGCTATATTTGTCTTTATTTCACCAGTAATAGTAAATAAGCAAGCAAGGAATCACGATTCCTTTGCCCTTGCTGTGGCTATAGCCCTAATCATTATTTCTGGCTACTTCTACTAGGAATTTCAAGGCTACAGCTTATATTTGTCAGCTAACAATTTTTTTTTCTTAATATTTTAAACAGATTTCAGCTGTTCAGCAGCTAGTGCAATCTAAGACCGCATCCAATAAACCATGCCCTGTCATTTGCAGCCTTTAGCTGCTGCCATGGTAGGAAAGGTGATTAACATGCTAAAACAATCGATACTTACATCAGTAAGTATAGCTCATAAGTCTTTTTCCATAGACTAATCGAGCACAGATCAAGATCCCTGCTACTACCTTGAGAGTACTGTTCCCCAAACAACATAAGACTGCACAATTTATTTGCTGGAGAAGAGCATTTTCTAGAGGTTGACCTCCCTATTCTGATGTATAGGTACTGACCTCAACTCTTCTCATACTCCATTTTTTCCCAAAGTGTGATTTCCTGAGCAGAGGGGAGGCAGAGGATTCCTTATCTGTCTCTTGCAATGTCAGACAGGAAATCATAGATTCTACTGAAGATTTAAGATTTGCCATTCTCTCTCATTTATTTAGCTTCACTCTTTTAATCCTGGGACAGGGAGAAGAGTCATATCATCACCTTCAATACACTCAGTGATTCATCTCTTCTGTTTTCAGAGCTCTGTTTGAAAGCCTCTTCACACTGAAGAGTGCTCAGCGGGCTGCTTTATGCCTAAACACTAGCTGACAGATGCAACATAAGGAAAAGAACTTCCTTTTCAGTGAAGCTGACATTAGCGTGGGGGGTGTTCTTCTGATTTTTTGCATTAGAAGAGAGCCCACCACGGACACCTGTTTTCAGCAGAGTGATACGTTACAGAATTGGCAGGCTTGAATAAGCTCAGAGCACTGGCAGGCAAGAATCCCTTGGGAGGTAAAGGAAGTGAAGAAGTGCTTCCTCAAAGAAACAATGCCAGGGCTAAGAGAAAGAACTTTCCTGTTATGTGCATTTCCAGTGCACCCACTGTTACGTGCAGTGACAGACCAACCTGACTTAACTGGTATGTTCTTCAATGCCTTAAAGAAAAGAAGGTGCCTTAAATGCAGAAGGTGAAAAATAAGGCAAATTACTGAAGACAAGGATGAAAATGTCATCAAGCATCCAGGGACCAAAAGGATGCAAGACAACAACAGGTGTCAGAGGTAACAAGAACTTATCCTGTAGGCACACAGAAAGTGTGTGTCAGGAAAGCAATGATGCCAAGCAGGCCAGAGGGCATGCATGTGAGCAGTCATTATATCTTTCTTTCTTTTAAAATGCCATCATATTTATCATTTTCATTAATTTTCACTGAGGAGGCTAGTTGTGATCTGGTTGATAACACAGTATGTATCGGCACCAAAGCCATAAGAATTCCATTTAGAATAGGGAAGGAAGATACCAGAGAGAGCCCTTACAAAAGTTAGATGTTGCTGAGGTCAGCTGACACTGTAAAGCTTCACCTTAGGATGCTTGGAGAACTGGGAAGCAGCTGTAAAGCCAGAAGTTATCTCAGAATAGCGAGTTTGGTGAGATGCTAAGAGAACGGAACAGGAACACTGTAATTTTGTTGTTTAAAAATTGATCAATTTGCCTAACTATGGCTTCTAGAGAGAATGACCTGAAGCAAAACCACCACTTTGTTATTATGTAAAACCCTAACAAGAGCTGAGAGTGGAAAGCTCTCCTGAGTGGGGCTTCACAGGACGCTCTGCTTGGCCCATCTCTGTTTGTTCTTGACAACAAGAAAAACATGTCCCGAAACATTAAGGTGCTTCACAGAATCAAATTAGTATTTCTCAAACATGAACTCAGGTTCAATCACTCAAAAATCCCATTAGAGCAGGGGGAATTCAAGATATTATTCTTAGTACGAATTCTTTGACTCCATTCAGATTTTTCAGGTCCTCGACTGAGACTGACTTTGAAAACTAAGAGTCTGCACTGATGGTTTTATTTTAAAAGCCCTCCACCTTAGTTCTGCTCACCAGCTCCCATCTACTCTCCGTCTAAGCTCAAGGGACCCCAGTCGCTCTTTCTAGTTCCACTGGGCACCTCCATAGGACTCCTACACTCTCCTGAGCTCAGATGAATTTTTCCAAAGATTCCTGTTGAGGTTTCTACATGGAGGCCCTAATGCCCTTCCAGAGCAAGTGATTTTCTGCCATGTCACTCCTGTACGCACCACTCTCTGAGCCTGTACAATGAAACGTGCTTGTGCTCATTTCTGGCCAGCGTTTGCTGGTACCTTGACAGCAACGAATTCTTTTCAAAAAGCTATCTTCCTTGCCTGCCATTTCCCTATCTAGGTCACAAGCACAGTGCCTGCAATAATATATTTTAACAGCAGTCTCCAATAGGAAAGCCACAAATAAGTTCAGGCGTTTTGAAATTTTTATTCGAGGATATGATATGTCATGATGTCTCAGAAGACTGGTTTTATATTTGCAGGTTTTGTTAGCACTACGTTTTGTCAGGGTGCATTTCATACCAAAAAAAGTTTAATTCACACTAACAAAGTTAAATTATTTTGTTGAGGGTGTTTTTGTTTTTTTTTTTTTTTTCCAATATAAAGAATGGGAAGACAAAATCAAAGATCAGTCCCCTAGACTTAGAGATTAGCGTTCTTCTTGCTGGCTCTTCTGTTATTTCTACCTCCAAAAAAAGCATCAAATCAAGCTTTGAAGGAAAGCTTAAGGATTTAAGAAACTTTAAGAAACTATACAATACAACAGTAATCACACATATGTTCCCTGGTTTGCTGCCAGGATTTTTATCAAGGGAATAGCTGTTTGCTTAAGACTTCACTTTTATTTTAACATAAATTATCATCTGAGAATTCTAGCTGTAGATGGAGAGGTTATACTAAGTGGAAAGCAAATTTATGTTATGGGTACTTCATAAAAAAAGCCTTTTTCTAATGTAATAGAGTTTATCGCCTTGTTTGGTGTGTTAACATTCTTCTGGAAGAAAAAGGTGGATGCAAATTAGAACCCAACCCTGCAATTATAATGCATAGCAGTTACAGTCAATTACTTTATAAAACCAACTTGTATACTGTTCAGAGGTTTTTTTTCTTTTCTTTTCTTTTGGACCTCCAAAGACGGAGGCCTTAGAAGACAGAACCAGGCTTTAAGGCAGAACAGTCTGCTGCTACTTACTGAAAAGCACTGGGAGTATCTAGGTTTTTGGCATATTCTGCCAGCATAATTAAAGCAAAACAAAAACCTCGTTTATGAGCATCATGTTGAATTACTCAGAACTCTTTCATTGTGTTTTTCTGGAATGAAGTCATTTTGTGCTTTAGTGTTACCGCATACGCATAAAGTGACATGTGCAAGACCAGTCAAAATTATTCACCTCTTAACAGGGTGTAAGGAAGAAAAAAGAAAAAATACACCAACACCTACTGTCTTCTTGTCAGAAGCAGCACGGTGATAGTTAAGGCAGCGTCCCTGTGCCAGGCAGCTCTCAGCTCCTGCCACATTCCTGCAATTGCTCGGGAGCAGGATCCGCTCACCCAGGATCTGGGTGAGGATTTAGCGACAGCCAGAGCTGCCGACTCCCAGGGCGTCCCAACTCTCCGCTTCTCGAAGTGGCCCTGGACTGTTGCTTAACAACACCTGGTCACCTGCATCCTGCCTCCGAGAGCATCATGTTTCAGAGCCTATCTATTTTCGTCAGTCTTTATGCATTTATTTTGGAGTCTGTTTATTTAAAGGCATAATGGCCACTTCTTGAGGTCTCCGGCCTTAACGCAAAGCTGTAGATAACTTTCAACTGGCTCTTTGTTGTAGCTGCTGGTGCATCTTACCTGCAGCTGGCAAAACACTGGCTGAGGTAGTTGAATGAAGCAAGCCAGTCTCTAGAGAATATTGAGTCGCCCGTGGTGTGAATACGGTGCACTGAAAAGACGTGTCAGAGGGAGCTGCAAAAATATGCTGAATGATTTTGCGGCTTAAGTGTGCTTGCCAAACTTGCATGCTGCCAAGGTGCAGCATGAACGCAAACTGGCTTGCGCTAGAAGCAAGCTGTGGATGTAGCTGGCTCCGTAAACTTGAACTTTGGCAGGCAACCAAATACACTGTTGGCATATTCAGATATAACCAGGATGGATCAGTACGGGTGAAGCTCACTTTGTGTCAGAAAGGAAACTTGAGAAGAATCCTGTAGCTACACTGTAAAAGGATGATTTATCTAACAACAACAGCTCTGCTGAAATTACGAAGAACAACTTCCTGGGCATCCCAACATCCTCTCTGAACATCACGTATGAAAGGAAAAATAAACAAACTCCTAAACCATTGAACATTTTTGTGAGAAGGACATCATTCTGATTCATTAGGAGGAATCCTCAACACATGCCCCAAGTCGTTATCAAGTTTTAAAGGAATTAGCTAGAAGCAGAACTCCTAACAGAGGGGAAAAACAGAGCAGGCAGGGAAAGCCTCCTGGACTTTAGTATTTGTCAACTAAGTTCAGTATACCACTGTGCTATTAAGGACAGAATTTAGCTCTTTTTAGTTTGTACAGCTTTATAATGAATGCTTTCCTCACCATCTCATTGATCAACAGCTTGCTCAAATGGAGTCTGCTGATATGATCAGTAACAGCTTATTCTTCAATACTTCATAAGCATGCGTCAGCAGTTTAGTGAAGAATTACTAGATATGAAACTCATTTTGAACACTAAATAACTCCTGATAATTCACAGAAATACACAGAATTTTGGTCCTGCTGAGCTTACACTGTATCTCACCCCTAACGTCCACGTCACTGTGCTGAATAATGAAGGCAAAATGGATTAAGAAAACAACAGCAAAAGGAAGTTTTATTTTCAGCAAGCATTCAGCCTCTAGCCATAACATGTAAAAACATTTGCAGGTGAGAAAGTGAGGGGTTTTTTTAGTTGCTTAAGAGACAGGATACCATCTCTCTGGAGTGAGTTGATCCCCCTAGAAGTTTCAGCGGGAGCAGGCAGAGATGGCCAATGCTGCCTGCCTGGTTTCCCCCAGGTGCAGCAGCCCCTGGCCGCCAGCTGCAGGGCTGCCCCGCTCCCCAGGCAGCCAGTACAGCCTGCCAAGCTGCTGCAGCATCCAGCTGCCCAGCTCCTTGTCTGAGCTACCCATCCAACATGCAGGGTGCCTGCACCCCCATGTGCCCTGGGCAGCCCTGACTCGCAGCTGCGTGGGAAATGCAGCTTCACAGACATCTGCATAATGCACAGATTCGTTTTCAGCTGCCAAAGAGTTACACAGCACAACATCTCAAGAGGCCACTTCCTCACATCTTCTTTCCCAAGTGGGCTTCCCAGTGGAAAGGGATGTTCAGCACAGATCCGTAAGACGCAAACTGAAGTCATGCAATGGTCTCCACATGGCACCCTAGTTGCTTTCCCTTGCCAGCCTTCCTCAAAGAAGGAGCAGTAGCAGTTCTTAGCAATGCGTAACAAGGGACTAATGCCATCTGCTTCACAAGTACTATGCTCTGGCTCTTGTCTGGCTTAGTACACCCTAATTATTTAGTTGCTTAAGCAGAAGTGTTCTTCACACTGGAGATTTTCTACTTTGGACGCTGGAAAAAACACATCACCTGTACCTTAGGAGGTAAGAGCTTCACAGGACCAATGACTTTTTCAAGTGTGTATACACACACATACATAAGTATGTATCTACATACATACGTATGTACATATACACATACCTACGTGTGTATATATACATAGGTATGCATGTATCACCAAACTTCATTGGAAAATGCACTGTAACCTGGGAAGCCCAGACACTTGTTCTGGGTACCAGTGAAGGCGAAGCTTGCCCCCAAAGCCGCGACAGGGCAAACCGGTTATGCGACTGAATAGGCCAAGGGGTCACTTCTAAAAGGATAAAAAACAAAAAAGAAGCTAAAAATGCACTGGACAGCACGCCTTGAGCCAGAGGTACACAGGACTGAGCCTTCAAGAAATGTTACAGGCATCAAACAAACAGAGAGGTCACTGGTAGCTCTCCGCTGCCAGGATGCAGAGCAAGGAAGGCCAGGCATGTTCACAGCTTCTAACTGGCCCATCATCACGATCGTCATGTCTAAACCGAGGGGAGCAGGGAATAACCTACCCTGATGGAAGGAGATCTCCCTCAGATTGGAAGCAGGTTTTCTGGTGGTAGAGTTGCCTTGTGAAAACAAGGTCACTGACTCCTCACTTGTCACAGGGGTATGGACACAGCACTCGGGAAGGTATCTGACCGACGCACGCACAGGTAAATGTAGTCAGTAAGGTAAAATTTAATGGGCGTCACTATATAGATCCTACCATCACATACCTTTATTTTTCTTTGCCAAGAAACCCCCGAGGAAGCCGATTTCTCACTTCAAGGTCAGACATGCATTTAGCTCCTTAGCTAATTCCTCTTTCCCTTGGCAGTTTGTTATATATTGCAACATTCATTTCCACACCACATTACTGCTATAAACCTTAGGTTTTACTCATTTGTTGTCTACTGCCTGGGGATTTGACAACTCGCCAATTCAATGCAGTGGCATCCAGGCTGCAAACGGTATCTTTACCCCATTTGCTAGGAGATCCCATTCTTCTCTGGCTCTGAGCTTTGCATAATCTTATACTTCAGACCTAATTACTTCTCATGTTTTATATTTTTACCCATATGCACAAAGCCAGAGCTGCTGCTGTATCCGCTCATTCAATTCTAAATGCCTTGTTCAGGATTTATCCTTGTTCTAAGTAGAGATCACTTTCTGTGTCACATTTCAACCAGGGACAAAGCCTGATTTATGGCTGTCATGGCTGTTTCTTTATCCTCAGCTTAATCTTAACAAATTAGGAGGTTTCCCCCTTCCTTTCTCGTTATTTTATTCTTAAACAGTCTGATTAAAAAGCTCTCTCACAGTATATTGTACTGGGAGCTGTGCTATATGGTAACTTAATATTGTGGCCATCTCAGAAGTTTTTATGGGGTGCAATGAACGTACAATAACTTGTCAGACCCTTAGAGCAATACAGACCATTTCAGAGCAAAGCAGAGCTTTCCAATTCCTAATCTGAAATTTTCCCCACATACCTAACACAAATGGTTCTGAAATTGAGTGCAGTTAATCTTAAGAAACAGCCTTAAAAAAAAAGTGATTAAAAAAAGAAACAGCACTTTTGGCTCCTGACTATGTAGATTACCCACACGCCAATTTACTAACACTTGGTTCAGCTCACTTCTCATTGATATGAGACAGCATTTATGACATTGCTCATTAAAAAAGAGAACTAATGCAAATTTAAAGACTGAAGGCCCCGAGCTTATTTTACCCTCACAGCTACTTTTATAAGGCACACAGTCTTTCCCTTAGCAATTTACCACTAACAGTGCTAGCCACACACAAAACATTATTCGCTTATACCTCCTACATCTGTATCTCCAGATTGTCTTATAGCCTAAGCACTTTCAAAAGGTTACCGTGCTTGCAGTTCAGAAAACAAAAAAGCAGGGGAGGGTGTGAAAAAGAGAAGTCAGACTTGGAACAAAAGCAAGCATCTTCCACAACAAAACTGTCCTTCGTCACCTTCACTATGGATCATCTTTATCACTTCCCTTTCCAAGGAAGCACCAAGTTATTTAGAAGAGAGAGACCCAAACAGCGGAACACAAAATACTGCTTCAGTGTGCACATTTATATGGTGTTTTCAGTATTCTGTTGTGCCTAGAGAGAAGAAGCTTTAAAGGCTGAACATTTGTTTCATACACCGCACACCCACAGGTATTGAAAAGCAGAAGTCCACCAAATTTGAAGCAAATAAGCCTGATACCCAGTAGGTTTGTGCTGTGTGTGCTACAACAACTGTGTGCTGTCATAAAACTCTCTGCCTTCCACCTTACCTCCACACCGCTTCCTCCAACAAGACTAATCTTACCACACGCAACGGGGAATCCCCACAGATGAACCCACTTATACAACTACAAGAGTTTCAATTTACTGCAGCAGCTGCAGCAAATTGATTTCTGAGCTGGAAGTGGCCTTTTGGAGAATTTCCAAGAAGAGCACAATCAGCGCAGAGGAAACCCCAGAGGGAAACAAACCCTCTTTGGGAAGGCTGGTTCCTATGCTGGGCTGTCTGTGAAGCTAAATATGTGGGTGGAAAAACTAATGCACACAAACTCAGGATTTGCATGTTCTCCTGAAAGTACAGCATGTCATACTGCTATGAATTAACTATTCCCCTCTCTCAATGTAACACAAAAACTGTCTGCCAGCTTGTTTCAGTAATGCATTGAAAAGACATCTGTGTACAGGCATTTTGTTGCTGGGTTGCCTTAATCGAACGTGATATATCAGAGGAGAGAGTGTCCAGCATTTCTTTGCCACAACCAGATGGCTTATATTAGGTCTGGTGATGAAAAAAACCCTTAACAGTATGTCATTCATAACTAAATATTCTGACGCTTGGATTCAGTGTGTCGTGGTCAGCATTAGCGCGGTATTGGGATCATTGAGAAGCGCGTCCGGCTGCAGAGAATCACAAAGTCAGCCTCCACGACTAGAAAATCCTGACAAGTCCCTCTGTCAGGAAGACGGTTGCCTGTCAGGATGCACCACCACCACGGACCAGACTGGCTGCTCCCAGGGAGAAGTCCACTGAAAAGCAGCTGCAAAAGGGAGAAGTCAGTGTCGCACCATCTGGGGCACCTGGTCAAAAGCTCTTTACCTAAACCACATGTGCACTCAGATCCCGCCCCAGTTCAAATTTGAACTACATCTGTACTCCAGCAGAAATCTGCCTGGATTGTGTTTGTGTTTGGGAACTATCCATCTAGGGGCAGCCCTGTGATGACTATATGTGGATAGCTGCAACCATCACCCATTGCTGTTTGCAGTTGAACATCTCCAGAGAAGCTGAGCACCTGCAAACCTACGCAGCTGGCCATTTTCAAGATTTTGCTTAGTAAGCTTATGGTTTGAGCCTAGCTCAACGGCATAGGTCATGTACCTGTCAGAAACACAAATCCCAGCCCTAGGGAACTTAAATGAAAGATTGCAAATGAAACTCATTGGAAGAGAAGAGGAGAGGTGAGAGGAGAGAGGTGAGGGAAGAGGAGAGAAACGGATGCCCCCCCAAATCCTGAATCTTGCAAGTTAAATCTTTTGCAGATCTAGATTCATAGACTTACAGACAAGTATTTCATGGAGAGATTTCGTTTTCTCTAAGCCATTGTTCTGTTGTTCTCCTTCCAGCCAACGGCCTGGAAATGGGCACAGGGCTGTCAAACTTGACTTATGATTTTGGGTTTGCAGTGCCACCAGGCTGCTGAGAAATGAGTTGAACCATGGCACATGTTATGTCCTTACCCATGAACCCAGGTACCCTGAGTCTGCACGTAGCAGTGGCTTGAGTCTGAACCGATGTCAGACACAAGAGTCTCTCCTGTATTTATTCATGCATTCCTGCGCAATGCAAATAATCAGGTTATGGCTGTACAGGTGAGGTCACAGCAGAACTGTGAATCCATAGAAGTGCTCTGGATTTGTATCCTTCTTTGTCCATGAGGTAAAGCTTTCCAGGAAATCCTAAAAAAAAAAAAAAATTACATAGTGCAAAAAGCACTTTTTATAAAGGAAACAATATAGGAGAAAAATGCTGTTGTTAAACCAACAAGTGTAATCCACCTAAAATACTGGGTGCTAAAGACTTTTAAAATGTATCTTGTGCAACAAAGGAAGATGGTACACCTTATGTTACACCTATCGCTTGTTACAGCAGGTAACTGCTGCTCTAGCTTTTTAAATCTAGAAGCATCTTCTAACTAGTAAAATCACATGAGAAAATAGTTGACAGGAACATCACATTTGTTGTGCTGGAAGGATGCTTAGTTCATCTGACTAGTATCCCTTCGTTCATCTGACTAGTATCAGAGAGGCCTTGCAGAGAGATCTGGACAAACTAGAGAGCTGGGCAATCACCAACCATATGAAGTTTAACAAGGGCAGGTGCCAGGTTTTGCACCTAGGACACAGCTACCCTGGATGTATGTACAGACTGGGGAACGAGAGGCNCAGCCACGAAGAGAAGAATGTAGCAAAGGAAGAGGAAGGTTGGGAATTTCCTCAACAGAATTTTCCAAGCTGCTCTAGCGATTTGGGAGAGCAGTTGTACTAAAAGCCAACAAAAAATAAAGTTCAATCGCTTAGGTAGTTTTGAAAGCTAATCCTTATTTGCTGGAGAGAAGGAAGTTAATTTTTCTAAAATCACTTGTGAAATACAGCAACTGCCACCGCAATTATAAGCTGGCAGAATCTGCGTGAACGAGGGCTCTTACTTGCTTCCAGGTTGCAGCTGTACAGGTTGTAAGAGCCAATTCCTGCTACATCTCACTGCAAATGCCAGTTTTCCCAGTCAAAGGTAGTACTGTACGGCAGTTATATCCTTGTTCTACATCTTATGAGTAGGTGCTGGTAAGATACTGATATCGATGTATCAACCTGGTGTGTATGTTAGAGTTTTTACTGACTATTAAGTAGGAGACTTTGCTGCCATTTGAGCTGATTACCATTGGAATAAAAAATGTAAACCCATGCCAAGATTTGTTTCTGTTCTGATCCAAATTTGACTACTTTTTTAGCTTTAAGCACCTGCTTAAATCCTACTGAAGTCAAACAAAGTGTACGCGTAAGCGTTCTCTCAGGCCAGGAAGAGAGCAATGAATGTAGATCTCAGAGATTACTTACCATGGAAAAAATGCTGTATGTCCCGTTTTAATGTCATTACCTAGTGAGTTGTTTTATTCATCCAGTTTTAAAAGCACTTTTGGAATCACTAAACATTCTGTTCTCCAAACTCCAATACTGATCCTAGTTCATAAATGTTACGTGATTACTTTTCTGCTTCAGTCCCTGTCACTAATGAATTACAAAAAAAAAAAACCCAACGAAAAAAAAGTTACGCCATAAAAGAGGCAACACAAAGCAATCTTACCAACCCAAAATTAAAATTGTTCTTGTACAACACACGTAACCTAATATTGCATCAAGTGGTTAACGAAGGGGTGTCTTCCTTAATTGTTTTTGGACTAAGCATATTGTCCAAAGGACCCCGAGGCTCCACCACTCCCCCTTGTAGAGAGGTCTTTGTCTCTCAATCTGTTGGGTCGTCCCTCCCCAACAAAATATTCAATTGTTGTTTATTTTCTGCAGCCCTAGAACACAGCTCACATTTCGGCAGACAATGGGCTATCCCCCTGTGAATGCCCTCTCAAAGTGCGCAGCAGCAGCAGCAGCAGCAGCAGCAGCAGCAGCAGCAGCAGCAGCAGCAGCAGGCCCCTTCCTTAAAGGCCAGGCAGGCGCTCCCGCGAAGAATGAATGGCCCTTTTTCTCCCTTCCAGTTTTTACCAATGCTACACCTCCATAACCGAAAACACGTGCCAGCGAAGAGGACGCGGCGCGGGGCGGCGCGGGGCGGCGCGGTCTCTCCGCCCGCCGCGCTCTGCCACGAGGGGTCAGCAAAGGAACCCGCATCGCAACGGCGCGAGCGGAAAATAAAAAATCAACACCCACCACCCCCCCCCAAAAAAAAAAAAAAAAAAAAAAAAAAAAAACACCACAGAAGAAAAAAATATATATCTTTATGGAGCACTGGAANGGTTGGGGGGCGGGGGGGGGGCAGACAGATTAATCCAAGTCGGCACCTCCGTGCCTGAAACGTTTTTCCTCTTTTCTGACTCTCCGCTAGATGACAGTAGCGAAACCAGGCTGAAACAGCCAGTAATGGGCTCGTGGAGAAAACGATTTTATCCCTACCGCTAAACCCTCAGAGAGCAATGCAGTTAAGAAACTCGCATTATTGGCTGTTTTCCTGGAAATTACAGAGCCCTGCTTTTAGGCTTCCCGCCTACAGGCCTCAATAATTTACAAAAATACGTCTCTGCATTGTATGCAATGCACTTAAAGCAAATGTACTTGGGCTGGAAAAAACAGTTAAGTATTGTTGTTTTAATGTGAATAATTACTTCATAATGTCAGCTATTAGTCTTGTAAAATGCTCCCAAGTTCTTACTTTCATAAGCTGAATGGACCTGATCTTTCAGACAGGAACACCCAGCTACACTGAAACTGCAGCAAGCCGGGAGACGGAGTTCCCCTGTATATTTACAGCAATGTTCAATTTTGCAATAGGGATGCTAATTTTATGCCAACGCATTAAAATGCTGCTACACTTTTGCTGTTGGCTGCTCACCGGGTTAAAGCAGTAAGCTGTTTTAGCTTGGGTCTTCGAACCAGTTACGGTACAAGCTAGCCTAGGGTCCAAGTAGTTACACCACAAACAAGATTCAAACATGGACCAGCTGAGGAAGGAAGGAATTAAACACACTTATCTTACTACCACACTGTACCTGAAGATGAATCCATCTTGACCTGAGCTAAAGCACTGCAAAGCTGCTCTAAGTAGGGCATGTGCTAGAATTCAGAGGGGGCAATACACACCCTCTACGTTGGTCCTATTCCTGACCCATTCCAAAGCAATTTTTGTGTGAAGAGAGGTAGATCTAACATAACCCCAAATTTCCAGCTGTCATGCATCTGCGAGATTCTCTCATGTGAGTGAGGGAGATCCCGATTTCAATAGTATTCATAGCCCCTTGCCCTAATATAGAGGTACAAAGGGTTTGCAGCACTCAGAATATTTTTCAGAGAGGAAAGAAATAACTTACGTTTTTCTCTCTCTGTTCACTCACTTTTTATTTTGCCATTTTACCACATGTTTTCATTCTCCTGAATTATTCTGAAGTGTATGAACTTAATTGTCTGAGTGCTGTTAACATTTAATTTTGATCCTTTCATTTGCAAAGACCCTTTTTCACAGCATGGCTATATAACTTTAATCTTTTTAAGGTGTATTCTAATTCCAGTTTGTACTCTAGTACTCCAGCAATTTTGCTTCAGTTTTTGATGTTTCAGATTAAAAAAATATTGACACTCCATCTTTTGGGGTGACAGACAGGCTACATGTTCAAAGAACATGACACAGGGATGAAGAAACTCTGTCTCAGGTCTCAGGGAATTTTTTTGATAGAAGCTCAGCAGTCTATTTGTTTTTTCTTCTCTGAAAAAGTATAAGGAAACACTTATGCGTTAAGCCTAGCTTTTTACTAAGTGCTGCATCATTGCAGCAATGCATTCAGTCACTAAGTAATGTGTAAATTTTTGTTTTAGAATTCTTTGGGATATCTTGAATGACACTTTATCATACTTTTCTATATGCCAACAACAGCCATCGTAAAAAGATGAACAGGATGGTAGGTGTTTATTAGAATGAATAGTCATCTGGTTGTCTGTACATACTATATGTACCATACCACACACACTGACCCAAATCAGTAGTCCAAAGAAGAAGGCACTAAGAAAAGTAGCATATTTATAAATTTCTTTTTTAATAATACCCGTAAGGAGACAGTCTGCTGTGCTCAGAGTATTTGTCTCTTTTCAGGATCAATTCCTTATGCTACACAGGAACATTGTAAAATAGTGATGTCAAACAAATTGTATTTGTGACAAAAAAAATGGAATTCAAATAAAACAAGGGAGGGGAATAGCTTAATAAAAATATTTATTGAAAAAATTCCCATCAACACCATTTGGCTGTACTAAGTAAGTAAAACGCTGAGCGTGACTATGGTAATCAGGATGCAAACAGCTAGTACCATGAGCAGGACGATTCGCCAACATTTGGAATGCTTTTTTTCTCTCTCTTTCTTTTTTAACAAGGTATCATACCCGGGAGTATAAATATCCCCCATCCAGAACTGTAGATCATTAGGATTTTCCTAAAAGAAAAATCAGAACATGAACTCAGTTCCTCTCTCTTGCACATAAAGTCATTAGAACATAGCCAGAAGTATTTTGGCTATCATCAGATAGTGATTAATGAATTTAAGGCATCACAACACAAGTGCAAGAAACTTTCACTTGAACATAGGTTGCGCTACTTGCCAGATGCTGCAAATGTTCCACTGGGGAAAATTAAAACCACACTTTTCAGCCAGGAACCAAATGTAGGACACCAGCCATTGAAATGTGATTAAAAAGCCCAGAAGAAACCATGTTGTCTTCTCAAGAAGAGATGTCAGCTTATAAACACAGATCTGAGTTCCTTTCCAAAAAAAGGGAACAGCAGAAAAACACTCACAAAAGTAACCCTAAAAGTGATTTGTGCCAACCCACAGGCAGGCAGGATCCTGCATGGTGTGGATGAGGCTGAGAAAATGTATGTTATTTGATAATAGAATGATGTTATGAACAGCTATTAAAGTTGGCATATAGTATTTAAGTGCCTCGTTTATAGTTCTTCCCTATATAAAGGGGGAAGCTGAGTTGTGGGGTGTTGCGGTTTAAGACTTTCTCTAGTCACACAGGTCGTGTTCTGCAGAACTGAAACTCCTGGAGTCTAACCAGATACGTAGACTTCTTTTCCTGATCAGGCTCATCTTAGTGTCATGTCTGTACCAGAACATACGTCCATATTTACTTCTGGAATCCAACCAAAAGTACCAAGTGGGCTGCACAGAGGTTCATGCACGCACCACATAGCTCATAGCAATTCACATTGCTCAAACGCAGTGCAACAGCATGTTACCTTTATGTGGCTGGCCAAATTAGAGTGCAGCGAGTGCCTGTCATAGTCTTGCACAGTCCAGGAAGGGGTCTTTTTCTTCTCCTCCCAGTTGTCATCCACCTGGATATCGCTATACAAGGGGTTGCTTTTGATTGTGGATTTCAGGGTGATGGGTGTAATGTGTTTCCCGAGGGCTTTGTCTATCATTTCTTGACTGACCTCATTTGAATCTAAGCCCGGCAGCTCAGTGACATTTCTCTTTTCTCTCTGTAAGGCACAAGTTAGATCAGAAGTTGGCTTTCATCTTCATTTACCTATAACACAGGTCCCCTTCCAGAGTTATCATTTGTAATACAACAGAAGCATTTTTAAAATTACACATGCAACAATTTTTCTCATTCTGGCAAACATCTACAGTGCAGTAAGGGAGCCTGACTGTTCACTCTGGGCAAATATCTTCCTTCTGGGGAAAGCACATGGGTAATCTGAACATTAAACCCTTTTGCAAATGTGAACTGGCGTTATAATGCCTGCTGAGAGAAAGCCTCTGCTTTAGCAAAACAGTGCTATGGAGCACTGCGGTAGAAGATGCAGTTTTGATGAAAGCGACGGGCACATGATGCAGAAGCAGAGCTGTAAGGACAAAACGGAATGAAGCACAGGGGTAATGGTGTGCAAGGGACTGCCTTGACTGGAGCTGTACCTCTGACAGCAGGGGTGTGATTTGCAGTTCTGTTCAAGCTGTTGAATGCTAGACCTGTGTCAGGATATCAAAGAGGCCCTTCATTCAACTGAGGGAGAGTTCTTAATTCAGGCACTGTCAGAACTCAAGGTAAATATCTGAGCAGTCTCCCAGCAACAATAATCATTAAATTGGACCTTTTAGAACAGGAGGGTGGCAAGGGAGGAGGACAAACAGCCCTGGCGGGATCACATTTTTTGAGAACTCACAAGCCGCTGCTTAACACAGCACTAAAAGCCTCTTCAGGAGCCAGTAACATGGTCGTTGTCATATTTTTCGAGCTGTAAATGCATGGAGGAATGCAATCAGACTCTCCAATTCAGGCTGTTCAACTTTTTGGTTCAACACAACCTTCTGTCCCCAAGACTTTGAATTAATCTGTCACCGATCTGCGGTTCCGGAGGTGCATCAGCTTCCTGAGAGACCTGCTTCTGGCACACCCTAACACCTGTCCTGTGTCTCAGGACTGCTTCTACAGAAACCATCACAGTGCAAATTCATTAGCAAATACCACTTCCCTACTAGCATCTTTGTCCTTAGGAACTTTATGTTGAGATAAGGGGAGCCGTGGCCTGACCTAGTGGCCCTGTGGCAGGTGTGCTGGGAGGGGGGTACATCTGAGCCCTCTCCCACCCTCAGAAATCACAAAGGTGTGGGCAGCACCCACTGCCAGACTCCCATAAAGTGAGTGCACATCATAAACAGCTGACGAAGAGGCTGGGACCTGAGAAACTTCCTTCCTTGAAAGGACATCGTTCCCAGGATATTTCACTTATATTGAGATCACCAGCTGTTACGGTGCCATGGGCTGGACAGAATTCAGCAGCTGAAGGGCTCGCTGCTGCTAGGGACATGTCCTGCTTCTCCTTCCACCTTTCTGGTGGGAGCCCAAGGGATCCCACCTCCTCCTGCACAGTGGCTCTGGGAGCTGCTCAGATCCCGCATCAGCCAGTGCAGGTTCCTAAGCAGATGGCAAACTGCCGTCTTCTCCTTAAGTAATTTTCTGCCCCCTTCATGGGCTGGTGAATCCACTTTCAGTGGAAGCCAGCTGCTACATGTCATCACCTACTTTATGCCTCAGTGCCTGTGCACACACATAGACATGTGTGAGTTGTTCTAGGGCAGGCAGGTGTAGAAGGAAGCAGGAGGACTGGTTTCCTTCGGAAAGGAAAGGTGAAGAAGAGAAAACAACAGCCTTTGTCTAAGAAACCCTAGGAGGAAGCATCATGCTGGCATTCTTATCACTAAATCGTGCACAGGTGACTAAGCATGTTTCCCATCAATAATTACCATTAGTAGGTGGGTGTATCCTCAGTGCCCTCCAGTCCCTCTATTAGTTCATAATTTCCATGTGTCACTCCTTAGCCTTGACATATCGCCTGACAATATTACTCTTTGCATTGCAGTTACAGCTGGCACTGAAGCCCTCTGGGTTGTACTGGCCAAATTTCAGCTGAGCTGGTGTTTTTAACTGTCGTTTCTTTGTGACTGCATTTTATTTTATTATTTTATTTTATTTTATGTATTTTATTTCTTATTTAAAATTTGTCATGTCATGATGCTTCCCTCAGGCTTGCTAGATAGTTGAACTTGGAGAACATTTTGTTGAAGAACGCGAACTGTCTCACCAGGGGATGCTCAGTCTCCCTAGGCTAAAATGTTGTGAAAAGAATGCGACTTGACAGTAATTTCTGGAGCTGTTTTAAATAAAATGCTCCAAAACTTGGAATAGATGTCATGATGCAAAATTTGTTCATAAAGAGAGTGCTTTGTGGCAAAACTTTTTGCCCCTTCTGTCTGGAGTATCTTCCTTTCATGGGCATGAGAACAGGAGAATGTGGTAACCTGGACCAGAGGTAGGGAGGGAATAGGATGGGAGGGGCAACAGGATGTTACCATGAGAACTGGACTGGAATTTGGGGAAGGAGATAGTTTGCAGAAGTTTTAGAGAACAGACATTGAGGTGCCAAGCTAATCGGGAGAATACACTTGAGTGCAGGCAAACGCTTGGTTGTGAAACTTCTGCAGCAGATATGTCCTAGATACTAGTTAGGGAAAAGGAAGGACAGAAGCCTGAAGCACATAGAAAAAAAAATAAAAAGGTTTAGGTCCAAGAAATTATACAGAGAAATATGAAGAACATTGCATGAAACATCTGCATTTATAGAAGCAGAGAAACAGAAGGAGATTAGATAATAAAAATATGCCTGCTAGTATTAATTCTAGCAAAAACTACATATTTTTTCTTTTAAGATTCAAAACATCTCCCAGCAGTTTTTACAGACTTCTATGTTTTGATTCTGATTCATTAAGCAAATGTTCAAAGAAAGAAGGAAGTATTGTAAACTTAGGTATCCATATGCGTTGCAGAATTTATGTGACATACACTGTGTCTAAGAAGCCAGTGTGAATGAGGGTGGAACAGATCAAATCAGAGGCAATTTATGTTACTATTCACTGAATGGAAGGAGGGAACAGCAAATACTCAAAGCAGCAACAGTTATGAAGAACTCTGAGAAACTGTAGTTGAAATGTGTTGATGAAATACTCATTTAACAAGATGAAAAATATTCAACTCTGCAAACACATAACTATGTTTGATCTACATATAGCTCATGAGCAAGAAAGCCGTTGTGGTTTATAACTCGTGTTTCACTGAGAACAGTTTGTCTCGCTTTGACAGACCCAGAGAGCTGGCGTGTACAAAAAGAGGATTCTGTAAAAAGCCTGAAGAACTGTAGAGAGTCAATGTTAGTTCCATCCCTGGGTCAAAATGTGCTTCCTCCACAGGATTTTCTTGCTGATTATTTCATAATGCAAATTATGCATATAGGTACATTACAATATATATAATTTAAAATTATAAATTAATCTATATTGCTAGGAAACA
>WAAD01004500.1:22031-34040 GCA_013389945.1 Fregata magnificens
CTTAACCCCATTAGCTCTCTCGTCTTAAAGCAAAACATATTATTCCTGGGCCATTAGTTCTCCACTGTGTCATCGTGTTTATTCTAATGTCTGGAACTCATCAGTTCTTTTCCCTTATTTGATTGTCAGCAAAAGGGAAAAAAGGAGGCAAGCTCATAAGGGAGAGAGAATAAGGCACAATGAATTTTATCTGGACAGCTTGAATTCACTAATGAATACACTTAAAAGTATAGGTTGTGCCCTAGGTTTAACATTTATAAAACATACTGCATTGCAAACTGCATTTCTGGAGACATGGTGAGCACAGACATTTCCTTTGAAATGTCCATCCCGGGGCTGAGACCAGAGTTCCAGGAAAACGCTCTCACTGGTGGTGAAGGGCAGAGCACAAGTCAAAGAAGCACAGGGCTCCCCACACATTTTTAATCCTCCTGCAGCTCTGCAGCCCTGGCTCGGTGACAGAGCGTCCTGTTAAACGACAATAGGGAGAAGGATCCCTGCTGCGGAGGAGGCTCTGTGTGTGGCTGCCTCCCTCCTGCACAAAAGAGGGGCTTAGGTGGGGTGGGGAGCGAGGCCAGCATTGCACCATACCCCATTGTTTGGGATCCCACAGGCTCCTTCCCTTGGTTAGGGCTCTTTGCATGGGAGATGACGGGTGATCACATGTCCCCCCCTTCCCAGCTCTCCTTGGGGAACTGCCAGCAAAAATTATACAATACGAGCAGAGGCAGCTGGAGGCATTGGGGTAGGCAGAGGGAAGGGTGTCTGGGGTGGGGAAGAGGCTAGGGAAGGTAAGGAGGGGTCATGGAAGCGGGTGTCAGGAGGGGGAGGACTTTTGCTTGTGGATGAGGACTGGAATGGACTCTGGGAGGGAGCAAAGGGGTTTGGGGAGCTGATGGGGAGAAATATCTGAGAGGGGAGAAGTGCAACTGGAAGTAGCTGTGGGAGACTTTAGGGATCTTTCTCTCACCCTCCCCCAGTTTGGTTTTTCGGTTCCCACTCCTCATTCCCCTTGGGAATCGGACCCCCACCCTAAGGATGCTCAGGATGTAGACCTTTCACCCCCCCGCAACTGCTTATGTGTGTGTCCATCCCTTGACAAGAACCAGACCTTGGAGCTTTTGCTCATGCTAGGGGTGGGGAAGGCGAGGAGCTCCCCAGGCAGCAGGAAAGGAGTGCTGTGGAGCAGCAGGAGGGGCCCAGAGGGGTGTGAGCTGATGCAGCTGTACTGCTGCTGATCAGACATGAACTTTGCCGCCGACAGCTCCAGGACCTCTACTAGACAGCACACACTTACATTTTTACGAAGAAACTGCTGCTACCTCTATATTAGAACCTGGATTAATAAAGTTATTGTGTTTCACACTTTGAACAGCTGTCTGTCAGGGTAACAGAAGGTCAAAGTAGAATGAGGAAAACAAGGCAAAATAAAGAGGAAGCTACAGTGAACAGTGTAGACATATATAAGCTCACAAGATACTAGTAAGAATCTTTGATGCTCTCTCTAATATGCCTTTTCATTGAGCTTGAGGGATATGGCCTGGATTTCAGATTTAAGTCTGGTTTTTTTTCTTATTTTGCCCCTTTAGTACAATTAATCGGTATTTGACATCAATAGACTTTCTGGGAAATGCTATGAAAATGTTACAATGAGCAGAAGAAAGCCTAACATACTGAAATTAAGTCAGCGGATGGCCCTAAAGAGAGTGACTCCTCTTCGAGCCTGATCCTCACTGAATTCAATGGGAAAACTTACAGGGATATTAGTGATTCAGGTTCAGAGATGCAAGAAGCTGAATCCACAGCTGAAGTCTCAACCTCATGTCATTTGTCTCCAGATCCCCAAAACGAGGTAGAAAAATCAGGAAAAATGTCAGCCTCTTTTGGACCTTACCTGTAAATAGACCCTGTTGTGCCACTGCTGCACACCAGGTAAAGCTGCTTCTGGGAATTTTGCCAGGCTGGCTTGTAGAAAGGCAGAGTTTTTCACTAGAGACTTCACCTCCAGTTGCAGGAATTTATCGGGATGGTTGTTGTTTGGCAAAACGGAGAAGTCCATGTTTCTGTCCTGTAGAGTAATAACGAAAACAGCCCTAGCTTCTGCTTCCTGGCTCTGCATGCTCCTTCTATTATTGATGATGTGAAGAAGGATACGACAGTTTCCTGAAACTGTATCTGACCCCTGTTTGGTGTCAGGCTCACTTATATCATCTACCAATGATAAAAGATTGTTTAGAAGCGGCAGAGCAGACAGGACATGTTTCTGTAAGTGCCTAGCTTAAGTTTTCAAGTTCAAGGTCTGTTTTGATAGATACATATGTGCTCATTAAAGCTAACAGAGTACCAGTGAGCAGATGCATGAGACACTTAAATGCATACCAGCACTTCCTCAAGTGACCTGCCAAAAATGTCAAGCTTACAATACTTCAAAGCAAGCTTTTTTCCCAGAAAATTAGAAGCAGCTCCCAGTGCAAAGCAAGTTGTCCTTTTCTGTGGTGGTACTAAGAGGCTCCATTGTGCTGTGTGGGTCGGTACTGTTTACCACGATGGCTATGACATGCACTTCTTTAGGTTCAGGGATTTCTTTCACAGTAAATTCTTCTTGACCCTGGGAAATATTAGATTGTTTCAAGTAATTGATAACAGAAGTTTCCAGGGAATTGATTCTGCTCCTGTTCAAGTGAATGGAAAAAACTCTTACTGACTTGAATGGCATGGTCTCAGTCCCTTCACTTTTATTATACTATTCTGAGATTTGATATTTTCATCACCATTTTATAAGTCTTAAGTTCTTTTGACTTTCAGCTAATGAAATTCCCCTTCTCGTCATGGCCGTTACTTCCAACCAGCAAAAGTAGTCTCCTAATTTTTAGTTTAACCTATTTTTTCAAACCTTTCTGTTTTTATAAGATATGTTTCATTTTTGATGACATTACCACAGAGGATAGGTTTTTGAAAGTTCATTGTTTGAAATTCAAGAAAACCTATTTTTGATCAAATTAGTGCTGAGAATTAGGGCATCACAAAAATTTTAGCTTTGTACTTAGGCCAGAGAATCGGAACACTCTATTTTCCTTACAGAAGGCTGCTGAAATTTAAAAAGAAAATAAAACCAGAAAACTATTTTTTAAAATGTTACTAATGTGAGATCCTAATGTAATAAATGAATACTTTGATATACATATAAGTTAAAACCCTTATCTACTTAGAAAGCTCATGATTTTTCCTTGCATGCATTTATTGGCAATTATTTTACAGCATATCTGTTAAAAATTATTAATCTGTCACCTTTCGGGTAGATACCCATATTAGAGTATTTGTGAGCAGCCACAATAGACACAGTAGTGACCATATTTCTGAGTGGATGTTCATGCTTCTGGGCAACCTGCTGCTACGTTTAGAACTGTTTCTCCTCAGTGTAATGAAGCCCTGAAACACTAACACACCTTTACAGTGTCCCCTAAGGGACTACCATGAAGCTGCTGGTTTAGACTTACCATAACATGTAGTCCTCCTTTTTCCCTGTGCAGAGGTAAGACAATAATAATTTGTGTTCTAAAATAGCTGGGTATATACAACCATGCCTTCTTTCTTAAACATATATACCCTTTCCAGCATCTCTCTGAACACAGGATTCTTCCATGCTACTGTAGCATACAATGTGGTGTGTGTCTGTGTGAATTTACTGACACTACTTCATTAGACATGACATAAGAACATAAAAACCATCTCACTAGGTCAGACCACCCAAGCCAGGATCTATCACTGTATTTGAAAAAGGCAAGAGATGCTGTTTAGGGAGATTGTGTACATCTGGCTACTTTCTGCAGTTCGTTCTCCTGTTACTCCCCCAAAAGCCACACAATTTTTTGGGCTAGAGTGTCTCTTCCCAGGCCTTCTATTATCTATTTATGGACTTGTTGTCCATGAATTTGTCTAATTGCTTTTCAAATCTTCTGATACTACCTGCTCTAGAAGCAAGCTTCAGAACCTTATGACCATCTGTCTAAAGTCCTTACTTTTGTGTGTTTTAAACTAGTTTCCATACTAGTTTTATCAAGGATGCCCTCTTTGTTGTACTGCAGGATTTTAAGAACAAGAGCTCCATGTGCAGCTTATCTATCACCTTCAGGATTTTTTAAACCTTGACCATGCTCATCTCAGCCTCTTCCTCTCCAATCTGAAGTATCGACTTCTTCAGTCCCATCTCATAAGCCACCTGCTCTATCCCCTTGCTCATTCATTTGCCTTTTTTAATGTGTTACAGTGTAATTCCACTACATTGCTCATGAGAACACAGCAACCATGAATGAATGCAATGCTCAAGCTGTGGGTACACCACAGTTCCAAAAACAGGAAAAATGATGCCTTCTTTTCTGACAACATCAATCAATTTATGGCTTTTTTCCTGCTATTCTCATAGAGCTAATAACTTCAGACTACAGTAACCAATGACACTATCATTTTTCTCCACCTCTATGACTGCCACTTGCAAGTTCATTATCCTGTAGGAATAGTTTAGGCTATTTCCCATAGCTATACTACCTTACATTTACCAACATCGAAGTTTTATTAGCTAACATCTTGTCTAATCACTCAGTTTTGTGAGTTTCTTGCCAAGTGAGGCAACAGTTGGTTAAGCAGAAGAGCTTAAAGTCACCTGCAGAGCTGGAGATCTCAGTTTTTACTCTCTTCCTCATGCCATTGATGAACATGTTGAAAAAACTAAATGCAGCATCATTCCTTGGGGAGCCATACTGCCAACTCCTCTCCATCCTGAAAGATGACCATTTTGCTTCCCAATCATTTAAGCAGCTTTCAAGCCATAAGGATTGCTCCTGTAGTCATGTGTGAATGTAGTTTCTTGAGTACCCTGTAATGTGGAACCTTGTCAGAGACTTCTGTGTCCATCAGATCCTCTTTGCTCAGGACACAACTGAAGCCATGCTGACTCTCTCCCAACAGCGCATGCTTATCCAGGTGCTCAGGCATCTTATTCTTTTTTATTGGTTATTATGACACCAGAAAAAGAACTCAAGACTCTTTAGTCTGTAGTTCAAAGGATCCCCTAAAGATCCCCTTTTCCACAGGCAGGAATTACACTGCAATCTGCCAGTCGTCTGGTAGAGTGGCTGTTTGAAACAACAGCTTACGCAACATGGCAAGCAGTTCTGTAATTTCCCAATTGCATTCTTCCAGGAATCTCCTGTGACTGCCACCCTAGATACCTGTTAGCATCTAACATACCTATTTGGTCTTACATTCTCATATATTTCTTTCACCTTGATCCAGCTTCTCTGACATCTCTGCTGTAAGGAATGTGCAACGTGTGAGAACCCCTGCAACATTTCAGCTGGAAAGGTCAACGCAAATAATTCACTGAACTTCCCTTTCATAGCTCTACCATCCCCAAGTGTCCCTTTCACACTTATGTTATCAGATGGTTCCACTGACTTCCTAGCTGGCTTCCTGCTTTTGATGCATTTTGAGTTCCTTTTACTATTAGTTTGAGCACCTTTTCTACAGAGCTCTTCAAATTCTTTCTGAGCCCTTTTAATTTTCTGTTTACAATTGACCTGCTATGCTTTAGGGCCTCTATTGGCCTCCTCAGGCAAGCAAGCTTTCCATTTTTAATATATTTTTGGAATAAGTAAGTGGCTGCTTCTCTGTCACTAAAGATGACAATGAAAACTGAATTAAAAAAACCCCAAACAATCCAAAACCTAAACCACATCCTCCAGAACAAACCAGCAAATTCCCTCCAGAATAAATGACAACACAATTAAAATTCAGGAATTCATTTTCTTTAAGATAGGTATGAGAAGTGGTAACTATTGTAACTTTTGGTCACTGCTGTAGCGAGCCAGCATGTATCTGGGAAGAAGTAAGCCCACTGCGTGCCAGCCTAGCACAAACCCTGTGCACCACTTAAATCCCACTTAATCCAACAAAATAGAATCTAGGTGGGATTTAATTAGCAGAGAGGCTAGCCCTTGTGAGCTGGAGGGAATTTCACCTTTACTTGTCATCTGAACTTGACTGATTTGACATTCATTAGTTGCAATTTTACATATTCATCAGGCTGGATGGAAAACATATTAATGCAGAGGGATTGTTGCTGAAACAGAAAGACCAAATCCAAAAAGTGAGTGAACCCGGCTGGGAATGTCTGTGAGTGCAGAACGCTATTGCTTCCCTGAACACAGCTGGAAAGGGCTGCCTGCTGTCACTGTGGGCTGTGGCAGAGCTCTGCAGGGCAGGCACATGCACGCACTCCCCTCCACCATGGTGGGACTCGGGCCACAGGCTGGGCATGTTCTCAAAACGTTCTTATCATTTTCTGACAAAACAGGTGGTTTGGTCTGTGCTGCTTCTCTGAATGATGATAGAGTGTATCAAAGCAGTGAAATTAACTTGCTTTCAAATTCACGCAGAGAAGGAAGAGGCATTTTTGCTAAGTAGACACAAAACTGCTTCAAAATTATTCACACACATCTAATTAATAGTTTTGTACTAGAGATGCTGAAGGAATCACAGCCAGAGCTATCAGCATTATAACATCCTGATTTCACTCATTACATGTAAAAAGAATGTCATTTTAGTGTGCAACTTTCCATCCCTGGTTCCCATCCCAAAGTCTTTTCTTTCATGATGTTGTATAAGGGTGATGGGAGGATGATTTCAGCACAAGTCACTCATCTGTTTTCAACGGATACCAGCAGAGTTAAAATGTACTTTTCCATTTTGAGATAAAGCTGACATTCTTGTTAGTGGAATATTCAGAAACAGCAGAGCACAAACATTCAAAACTGTGCAGATGATATCACTGGTCGATAAAAGACTGTCCTGTGGCCCCTTGTATGGAGGCATCTTTCCTTTTGCTTGATTTTTAGTTGTTGTGATTCAAGCGAGTGCAGGAGTATTAGCAGGACTGGGTACTAAGTGAGTACGAAGAAAATTTAAAATAATGATTGTTTCTTTTGCCTGCCAACTACAATAATTCTATTGACTTTCAAATGTGTGTCTGTGACATTGAGGAGTTATGCCCAAGAGCAACTGAATTTTCTGTGCATTGAAACTTTTTAATTATACAAAATATGATATCACATTCCATGATGTCAGAGTTATTTTTCTTTCTTTTACTTTTTAAAACCAGAAGATACTTAATTTAAAATCATACATTAGCACATCATTAAAGTTGCAGGTTTTGAATGCACAGCAGTTAAGACACCAAACCAAAGATTTTGAGAGTACAACTACTTGAAAGCCCATACGTTGATTTCAACAGGAGTTAAGACTGCGGCTAAGTATTCTTCCTGGGCAGAATCACAGACCTGATTGGGGGCCTCAGTTTATTAAATTGTGTGGATACCTACATCACATCTATACAGTAGACTCTTTGCAGAGAATTAAAAGGAACAATCACTCAAATAAAGATGCATTCCCTTTTTGCTTTGAGTAGAAAATATGCTGCCTTTCATACTCATTTCTCCAGCTGCCTTGCCTTCAGGGTTTGCTCTCCTACATATTTTCAGAGCATGCCTCAAGGCTTGCATCACAAAATGGAGGCAGAGGACCTACCTCTCTCCTCTTGCCAAGTTCAGTGGTTATAGAACTCACCTCAGATAAATAACTTCACCTCCACTGAATATTACTCTGTTATACCCAACTTTCCACATATCAAGGCTCACAGAGTGGCATGTCTGCCCGCAGCTGCAGAAAGGTGCCTAAGTCAAGAGGCAGGAGGCATTTGTTGTAGGGGCTGCTGTAGGTGTACCTGCTGTGATGCAGGGCTCGATGGATTTGGCTGCCAGACACGGATGCCCAAAGCAGGAAAAATGCAAATAACAAAAGAAGCTTTACTTTTTATTGAAAATGTAAAAATCATGTGAATCATGTACAATATTTTCTCATAAGGAAAATTTTAGCTGTTTCATAACGTCTCACAGAACTGTAAAACATTTCATTTTTATAAAGACTTTTTCATAAAACAAAGATAAAACTAAAGTAGTATTACAAAGCTATTTTCTAAATCATCAACAGAGAACTGAAAATGTTTAACAGATTAATTCATACAAGTGGCAGGAGGAAGGACTCTTCCATTTGTAAATCTGCAAGAGGACACACAAAGGTATAGAGGGGCATGGGTTTTTTGTTTCAAAACGTTTAAAATCAAGTGACATGTTAAAACAGTACAGACGTGGATTCATAGGATGGTACAAGTTCTAGGACTGCATTTCTCTACACTACCTCAAACAGTGCAACAGTGATTCAGTGTAAATCTCTACAGTGTTTCATTGATTCAATACTTGTGTTCAAGTATGTGTCCATGAGAATGATCAAAATCCCTACTTAGCTATTTTAATTTTCTTGTTTATAATATGTTATAAGTTACAGTAGATTATCCCCTTCAGTATGTTTCTAAATCAAATGAACTAATTTCACAATACATTCTGTAATAACCTGTTCAATAATGTTAGCTTACTCACCTCAACATCTGTTGCAAAATACAGAAGATCATTCTGACTCTGAATGCCAAAAATATAATAAAATTAAAAAGGGCTTTATTTCCATATACAACAAAACTATCCAGCTAAATTAAAATAAATTCAAGATAACATGACTTTTTTTGGCAACAGAGAGACGACCCTACTGAAAATAAACATTTAAAATACTAGTTACTATTTTTTAAAAATTCTGATAAATGTATCCAAATTTGTTCATATAAAAATTAATTATGAAAATGTCAGAAGATAAAAAAAGTTGGCTGTCTAACCACAACAATTAAGGGTGTCTGGCAGGCAAAAATAAATTAATTTGATTAAATTATATGTAATCTGATAATATTTGGTCTGAAGAAGCGTGCGTGTGTGTGTGTGTGTGTACGTGTGTGTGTGTGTGTTTATAAATAATAAGATTGGAAAGAGCTGAGAGCCGGCCAGCCTGACAGAGGTCAACTCTTTTGTTGCATTTTTTGCGCATAAAAGTCCCTGCACGTCTCACAGCAGCGCTGATACCACCTCATGTCTTGACAGAGGTTCTTCTCTCTTATCACCCTGCAGTACACAGGCCACTGGTCTCCCAGGCACTTGAATGTTAAAGCAGCTGTGAAACAACAACAACAACAAAATCAAATATGCATTACTGTTCAATTTATTAGTGAAGAATCAGGTAGCAAAGGTGAAAGGACACCAGAAGTATATCTGGGGAAGGGAAAGGAGAATAGATGTAGATATTCAACAAAAGAAAGAAAAAAAAAAATCCTCCTGCTGTCAGTATTTTCAACATTAAAATTTTTTAAGGCCAGCTTAATTTATAAATTGGATTAAGTTGCATTGAAACTAATTGGTTCAATGTTGTGCAGCTGTCTCCTCATGAGACATCCATCTTTCTGCCCTATACAGAGGCAGGCTGAGGCTGGGGCCAGGGCTATGTGAGGGCTGCAGAGCCAGATCCACCAAAGCCACACGATGCAGCAGCTTCAGCTGAAACTGCCCTCAGTCTGAGACAGAATTTGCCGCTGGAAAAACAGGAAGCCTCAGCTTGAATAATACCAGAATGGGGTTCTCAATGACACCTATAGAGGATTTTTTTAAATCAGGGGCAGGTAGGGAAATGTAGGAATTAAAGCATGGAGACTGCTGCTGGTTTTCTGATCAGCTTTTGCTTAAGAAAACAATACTTTGTGCCACGTTGTAAATGAATGGAAATTGAACAAAACTACATGATGTCTTACATGACCTTTCTTTGTTAAGTGAAATAATCTACTAGACCTTGAGTTTTGTTTGGCTTCTTTGTTCAAAGGAACAGAAATATATTGTCTTGCTACCTTGAACGCTACAGATGCTACACTATGAGGCACTCTTAATAAGGTTTGAAGGCAGTTAGCAAGTCCCATGGTACATTTTGTAATGCAAATCCATTTTATCTAGAAAAATGAAACTTATAGTATGGAATCAATGACTATTGATATGTTGGCAAATATACTTGTCTTGGGCCAATTATTGCATTTTGTGCTTCTCAAATGCACAATTGCTGCGCATTTCTTACCTTCCTGACCTATTTCTCTCTTCTCCAAGTACATTCAAAATGTTTGTTGTTTTTTTTTTTCAAATTGTCTTCCAATACATTGGTCTGACTGCATCACCCTCTTTTTAGTCACCCCAATGGGTCTTCCCTCCTCCATGTCAAAGTCAGGCTATTAATCCTTACCTTCGCATCTTTCATGTCTTATCTTCACCCAGTTATTCAGATTGCTCTACTAGTAGTCTGTTGCTGCTTTCTAACTGTGGGAATTCCTGACTACCAAATTCTTCCTCAGAAACCTTCTAAAATGCCAAGGAGATCACACTAGCCTGAATAGCCATTGTTTGGTTTACTCTACCGCCTCCCACAATTGTTATAACTCTTTGGCATTCAGATGCAGAAGCCTGACTTCTCTTGTATGCCTGTTGTGTCTTCTTCTTGTGAAGCCATGTGTTAATCCACCCATCTGTTTCGTTTATGAAAGCCTCTTTACAATGCTTATCATAGAAGGACCCTGGTACCAAATTTGGGTCTTTGCACATTCAGTTATTCAAGCTGTAGCACATACATGGAATTAATACGGGAAAACAGTGAAACATAGGGCACAAGAAACAGACATCATCCACAAATCATCACAAACACTGAACTGGATAAAAAGTCAATCTCACAGAAGATTTGAGTTACTCTCCTTTTTTAATAGAAGGGAAGGAGAAACTGAGAGCGTATTTATGAAAGAGTAGTGATGGTGCAATCCACATCAGGTTCCACTAGCCCTACCCCTAAATCCAGAGGATCTATACTGCATAATAGGAATGGAACTGGAGGCAAAATGATCATTATATTCAAGAGAAGCATTGCATTTTGTATTTTGGAGATGTTAATGTTTCTACCGGACTGGATTCTGACTCCTGCTGGATGAGGTTAACCTGTAGATTACTAGCATCACTGCTACATAATCCATTCTACGAGGACAACATAGCCCAATCTTTTTTTGTGCACTTCACATTAAGTCAAATTTTACTGAATCTGATGCTGTATTTTTTTCTGGGAAACTTTATGATTCACTTTACTCTGTGACACAAAGCTGCTTATACCTCACCAGAGGGAGAGGGTCAGTGATGGAATGATGGCCACATCTTGCTTCTGAGAGATCAGTTGAACAAAGAAAGCTAAAGTATGAAGGGCAACCTTACAACAGTGAAATAGCAGAGGAGAGGGCCATAAGCTACAGTTGCCATCTCATCTAGCAAACTGAAACAATGACTACTACACAATGTTTAAGGGTTAAAAACTTCAAAGGGAAATACCCTTCACTGACTTAAAGAAAGGATTACATACAGCCTGAAATGTTAGACTTGCTTTCCATGCAGGAGTAATCTATTTGACAGGAGGGTTTATCTTAACGAGGGCTGTGGAAAATCATCTGGAAAGGGTATGCTGTCTTACAGCAAGCCTTTGAATATTCCTCAGTCATGCTCAAGAAGCAGATAACCATTTGGGGAGCTAATGGGAAGACTATCATCAACAACCCACTAGGAAACAACAATTAACAGAATTAACAGTTCTGTAGTTATGCAGTAACATAATTTCTTTAAGACCAACAGAGACCTGAGTTCCTCCAGGAACAGCAAATCTCTTCGTGTTAGTAATTTTCCTTCACATGTCTTAATCCATCAGGCATAGATTGTAGACATTTGAACTAAAAACAAGTGGAAAGAGCTATTTGTATTTCAGGAACAAATAAGGGCCTCCTTGATCTCACAAATATCACAAGAACATAGTTTCCAGAGCTTTTAAAGAGAAAACAAGGTATTTTCTTACTTTAGAAATGTCTGATAAAATTGAGTGGACAAATATATATAAATATATGTAATATGTTTATAATGTCTCTAATATAAACATATTTTCATCTCGGATGTTTTGTGTCCATAATATCATACAGTTCCATAATATGGTCCTTCCTTGGATAGCAAAACCCTTCAC